>JAPKID020006143.1:0-10787 GCA_026931265.2 Tropidonophis doriae | reverse complement strand
TACATATACATATACATATACATATACATATACATATACATATACATATACATATACATATACATATACATATACATGGAGTGGTGGCTTTGAGGTAGAGCTCTCATCTCACAATCAGGAGGTTGTGAGTTCCATCCCAGGTAGAGACTGATATTTTTCTCTCTGAGGACATTGAGAACAGGAAGATTGGCAACAGGAAGAGCATCTGGCCATTAAAAAACTCTGCTAGCTTCATTCAGTTGCCCAGATTCCACCCCACAAGGGATTATGGGGTCGTTAAATAAAGATAATGATATATATACATGCACTCATGCACACACACACACACACACACACACACATCCCCCAGAATTATTGTTGCAGAAGATAATCTTCCATCAGCTATTAATTTAGCTGTTGTGTAAGCCCAATCAACTGTAATATGTTCCTAAACCATGGGTAAATATTATTCTAATTTGATAAAGTAGACACTTGATACATTTCTAATGCCAGAAACGGAAGTCCCAACACTCTTAAAATTATGATTTCTACACATGAGGATTTTTTTAAAAATTAATTTCTGCCTGCCCTATAAACCAAATATTGATTCAATAGTTTTCCCAGCTTGTACATATTTGCACTCACTTATTTTGGCACTATACTAGCAGTCCTCGCTTAACAACCATTTGTTCCATGATCATTTGAAATTACAACAGTGCTGTGGTCGTAAGTCACAGGCTATGTGTGATATCAAATGACTGATTTCTTAGGGTTAAAATTACAATTGGAGGGATAGTATGTGTATGTGTAAATGTGTGAAAGGAGGAATTATTGGTTTTCTGACACCTTGTATTTCATTTCTGTTTTTGTAAATCATGTGTATCAATAGCTGCAAAAAGGTTCATTTCATAGGTTTGGATTTTTGATTATTGCTATATAAATAAAATTCAAAGAAGCAATGAAGTTGAATTAATAAAGTTGAATGAATAAATAATGATAGGAGAAAGCATCCTAGAGGATAACATGTTCCTGTCCAGCTACCTTAAATAGCGATCTAATTCAGTTTTAAATATTATATTCTGTATATTTAAGGTGGGATATTATATTAGGTATGTCATTTAGTACAGTACTAATACATTCTTCATGGATCTTGATCTGATAGATTATCATTGTCCCATTTTCCTATTATTAATAATAGATGTCCAGAAAATCTTACCTTGTAAATTTTCCTAATAAACATAAGAAAATTAAATTATCTCATACAATTATTCACTGCATAATTCTCAGCAAGTGCACAAGTTCTAATCTTCTGTATCATTAAATAATGATAGATTTTGTCCATGTCTTTTTTCTTCTGTTTTAAGAACATCGGGGAATGGAGGGAATCGAAAAGAACCTTCCCTGCAATATTATTTTGTTGAGAGGCAGTTTGATGTAATGGTTAAAGCACCAGGGGAGAAACTGGGAAACTGGGAATTCTAGTCCTACTGTCAACTCTGAAGTGAACCTGGCTGAAGCCATCTTTTGCTGCCTCATAGTTGCCATGAACCTTGAAAGGGGGAAGGGAGGGGGAAGTAGATATTTTTGATTTATTTGATTTGATTTGATTTTTATACCGCACCCATTTCCCAGAAGGAACTCGGGGCGGTTCACAGGAAGTTAAAATGCGAACAAACAGACATATAGATAAATACAACTACAAATATTAAAATATAATTAAATTTGAAGCTAACCTGTACTAAAAATACAACTAAAATAATAAAATTACCAAAGATTAAAATCATTAAAACTCAGTTTGTAAGAATGATCTCGGGATCTAGGCTAGGCTGGCTAGGTGAAAGAAATGGGTCTTAAGAAGTTGGCGGAAGAGGCGGTGGTCCGTGGTGGTTCAAAGTTCGGGGGGGTAGGTCGTTCCAGAGGGCTGGGCCCGCCACAGAGAAGGCCCTTCCCCTGGGGGTCGACAACCGGCACTGCCCAGCAGACGGCACCCGGAGAAGGCCCTCCCTGTGGGAGCGGATCGGCCAAAGGGATCTATGTGGTAGGAGGCGGTCCCGCAAATAACTAGGCCCCGTGCCATGGAGCGTTTTAAAGATGCTTACCAGCACCTTGAAGCACATCCAGAAAGCTACAGGTAGCCAGTGCAACTCGCGCCGGAGAGGTGTTACATGGGAATGCCGTGAGGCTCTCAAGATCCCCCGCGCGGCCGCATTCTGAACCAACTGCAGTCTCCGGGTGCACCTCAAGGGGAGCCCCATGTACAGAGCATTACAGTAGTCTAGGCGGGACGTAACGAGTGCTTGAGTGACAGTGCGGAGGGCGTCCCAGTCGAGAAAGGGGCGCAACTGGCGTACCAGGCGGAGCTGGTAAAAAGCCCCCCCGGCCACGACTGTCACATGGTCCTCCATGGACAGCCGAGAGTCCAGGAGGACGCCTAAGTTGCGGGCCCTTTCCATGGGAGGCTAATGACTCGCCCCAGATGGCCAGTGATGGAATCAACTGGCTGTACCGGGACGTCGGAAGCCACAGCCACTCGGTCTTGGACAGGTTAAGTCAAAGTTTGTTACTCCCCATCCAGACCCGCACGGCCTCCAGGCACTGGGATATCACCTCAATGGCAGCGTTGGGGTGGTTTGGGGTAGATGGTACTCCACCGCAAAACCACAGATGATCTCACCCAGTGGCTTCATATAGGTGTTGAACAGGAGTGGCGAGAGGACCGACCCCTGAGGTACCTCACATGTGAGGGGCCTCGAAGTCAACCTCTGTCCTCCTGCCAACACGAATTGCGACCGCCCGGAGAGGTAGGAGAACCACCGTAAAACGGTGCCTCCCACCCCAAACCCCTCCAGACGGTGCAACAGGATACCATGGTCGATGGTATCAAAAGCCGCTGAGAGGTCTAATAGGACCAGGATAAAGGAGCAGCCTCTATCACGGGCCCTCCAGAGATCATTGACCAACACGACCAATGCTGTCTCAGTGCTGTGCCCAGGTCGGAAGCTGGAGTGGCACAGGTCTAGATAGGCAATTTCCTCCAGGTGTCAGGGGAACTGCTGTGCTACCACACTCTACAACCTTCGCAAGAAAGTGAAGGTTGGAGACTGGACGATAATTTACTAACAACGTTGGGTCCAGGGAAGGCTTTTTGAGGAGGGGTCTCACCACCACCTCTTTCAAGGCGGCCGGCAAGACACCCTCACTCAAAGAAGCGTTCACTATTTCCTGGAGCCAGGTAGTTTCCAGTTCAGGCAAATCAGTAGTTCTGACCATCAGCTGTGCAACAATCAGCTGTGCTGCGCTATTTCTAGGAAATATAAATCATGTGGCACAGCTGATTGTCACACAGCTGATCGTTAGAACTATCAATTTGCTTGAACCTGTAGCATTAGCATTTTTTTTACTACTACTTCAGGCGAACCAGCCCGAATTGGTAGCATTTCACCCTGAGACATGCCCTTTATTGCATTTTGTAGATTTTTAAAAAATGGAAAAGAAAGAAAAAATCTTTTGATTAATTTCACTGCTATTCCACTATTCTCTCCTGGGCATTTAGAATCAACTGCCCTATATTCCAAGGATACTCACAATTATTATTGTTACCTCTGCTGCTTATCCGAAGGTTAGACAATCTTTTTTTTTTTTTTTTTTTTTGCCAAAGACTGTATTCAGTTTTGTGTCATGTACTAAGATCAGACTCCAAAAACCGGTTTGGTCACTGAAAGCTGCCACGGGCTAAAGAAAACTGGTAAGTCTTGAGAGTACCCAACCAAACAAAATACTGGGATAAATAGTTTTCATTAGTTGAATTAATATTTTGCCAGCCAGCTATTTCAAAGGAAGGGTGCAAAATGGATAGTTTCATGTTTACTGCACTCTGCCTAATAGTAGAAATGCCAGAGTCACAAAAAGCTATGTGTCCATCACCATTAGGTTCTGTGATGCATAATCATGCCCATTTTTTTTCAGTTAAAATATGGATCAGTGACAAAATATGAGAAGCACCAATGAAACAGGATTAATGTTTTATGTGCATATTAAGTCCTATATTTTAGTCCCTGATGATGTTCCAAAATTCACTGAAAATCTGGCTGTTCTTCCAGATACTGTGGCAGAATGAGGGGTGGATCTTGGTAAGAATTTTGTTTTACTCTTATCTTTGTATGTCTCTAACATTAAGGGATAAATATAGTCATCCACATTAAATAGTCTGATAAACATTCTCCATTAAAACAATGGAGATATAAATACTCTTTCTGGGACATTTGATAACTCATGCATGCAAGTTAGTATTTAGGACAGGAATCTTTATGTAGACTTGTTTTTGATATCCTGTCTTGGCCAAAAAATATGTAATGAAGAACCAGCTGTGTGGCCTCAATTATACTTGTTACAAGTCATTATTTTTCACATAGAAGCAATGTGGATAAATCTTCAGTCCAGGGGTGAAATGCTATTGATTCGGACCAGTTTGCCTGAACCAGTAGTAAAAAATACCATCGTTTTGTCCGAGCCAGTAGTAAAAAAAATGCTACCTGTTCGCTCAAACCAATGATAAAAAAATACTGGCGAACCAATGATCACACACACAATTTAGATTAGCTAGAATCATTAGATTTCCTGCTTTCTAGCTAATCTAAATCACGTGTCACAGCAGATTCCCCCTCCTCACTATTCTACTTACTTTTGTAGGCGCGCTTGGTAGCAGGCTCTGCCCAGCCTGCCAGATGTCATCACGTCTTTTTGACACTCTGTGCATGCACTGAAGGTCATGCGCATGCATGGAGGTGGTGCACACAAGCATGCACGGGTGTTCACATTTGCAAACCAGTAGCAAATGTAAGTTGATTTCACCCGTTTCAATCCCTATTAATATCAAAATCCAGAGTAGGAGGGTCCACCAAAACACCGCTAAGGTAGGGTCTTCTTAAGGCTAGCAAAGTCTCTACAACAGAGAATTAATCTGGCTTACTGAACTGCTTTCTCATTGCATTGTTTGTCAGAATATTTTTTTCTTCCTTTAGGTAGGGGTATTAATTGAAAATGGGAATGCAGAAATGCACAAAGTGCTGAAGTAACTCTTAGAATTTTATTTAACTGAGTACCTTGAATGAAAAAAAACATTGGTCCTGTTGACAATTTCTATTACTAAATTCAATGGAAGAGACCTTTCCTTGTGTGGCGGTTCAGGTGATTGCCATGTTCTAAAATGACATTCCATGCCAGATTGCCTGAAATTCAAAGTTCAGATGCAAGAGATGTTTCAACATGTGCTGGTCTCCATAGATCAAAACATACTCCTAGAGGATGACTTAAGACAGTGATGGCTAACTTTTTTGTTGTTGGGTGCCAAAAATGCGAGCACAAGAACACAATAGCGCACACACATGCCGACACCCATAATACAAAGTTTTCCCTGACCCGCCAGAGGCCCTCTGGAAGCAGGAAACAGATAATTTCCGAACTTCTGGTAGCTTGGGCCCATATTTCACCCTCCCCAGGCTCTGGAGGCATTCCTAAAGCTTGGGGAGGGTGAAAATGGATTCTCTCAGCCCTCCGCAAGGCCAAAAATCAGCTGGCTGACACACGCATGCATGATGGAGCTGATGCCTCATGTGCCGGAAGATATGGCTCCATGTGCCACCTGTGGCACGCGTGCCATAGGTTCGCCATCACAGACTTAGGACATTGTAGAATAAGTGCGGATTACATAAGAGATGGTAATAAGATTCCTGAATTTTCTAAGCTATTTCCAGAACTTTAGACAGTGCTGCAAAACTCCGACAGGAAGACAGAAGTCGCATCTTAGATGAGATCCTTCATCCCAGGGGTGTCAAACTTGCAGTGTCACAGCATTGTCATGTGACATATCATGACTTCTCCTCCCTTTGCTAAACTGGGTGTGGATATGGCCAGCATGTGACACATCCAGCCTGCAGGCTGCGAATTTGACATCCCTGCTCCATCCTGTCCCAAAATTATTTCTATTATACAGAAAATATGATTTTCAATTTCAATTTTATTAGACTTATATCCCGCCCTTCTCCCAGGAAGGACCCAGGGCGGGTCCAAAAAATGTGATAGTGTTTATTATTTATAATGCAGCAGCCATGCAGTATTTACAGCATTACATAAAAAACACAAGTTATGAACTTGTAGTTGGTCTTAGTTTCCTGGCACATAGACATTTTTTGAGGTGAATGAATCTAGCAGACATGCATAATATGAGGAGTATCTCATAGTTGGTATTCTGGAACTAGCATTGAAAGATGTCTGAATTAGAAGTCCTGTGTCATATATCACCAATGACGTGATTTAGAGTTGGACAATCTCCATTTCTAGAGCTGTAACCGGCCTTCAACAAATTGTCTAACACCTTCTGTCATGTCTCAGAGCAGAGCTCTGACAAAAGCAGTTGGTCTTGCCTGGGGAAGAGAAGGAAAATAATAGTGGCATCAGGTTAAATCGAACAATTGTTGAAACAGAGAAAATTTGCAAATAACTGAGGGAAAATGAGAGCCAGTTTGGTCTGGTGATTAAGGCACCAGGTTAGAAACCAGGAGACTGTGAGTTCTAGTCCTGCCTTTGGTATGAAAACCAGCTGGGTGACTTTGGGTCAGTCTCCCTCTCTCAGCACAACCCACCTCACAGAGTTGTTGTTGTAAGGAAAATAGGAGGAGGAAGGTATGTTTTCCAGCTTCAGTTATCTATAAAATAATAAAGTGAGACTAAAAAGAGGAGACATTCACCGCTGGAGATGGTTGATGGAATAAGAAGGTCTCATCCTGTGGCATCTATTTTCTTGGTTCTAGTTTTTATTTAGCTTTTAAAATTTATATGTTTTTATATTTATCTTTTTACTCTTTGAAAGCCCCCACTTCCCACTCCCGAGTTGCCTTATTGGAGATATGGGCAGCATCTAAATTTAGTAAAATATAAAAATTAAAATAAAAACTAAAAATACGGGAAATTTAGTGGAGAAGCTGAATTGTTAGAATGATAAAGAAAAACTCTCCGCTCATTTTCTGCTATCCATTTTTCTCTTCTTCCTATCTTTCTCTCTCTGTCTTTCCACTGTTATTTTCCTTGGTAGTGAGGATAGTTATATGAGTTTTAAATTACATTGCCATGTAATAAAATGATTTAAAAAGAAAAAAAAAGAAAAAAAAGAAAAAACGTCGCCCTGGGGCCTGGGTAATATTGTTTAATTCTAATTTTAAAATGGTCTGTTATTTATGTGTTTTTTAAGTATTCCCTGTACGCCGCCCCGAGTCCCTTTGGGGAGATGGGAGCGGGGTATAAATTTAATAAATGTAAATGTAAAATGTAAATGTATAAATTGGAAATAAATAAATATATATATAAATAGTAGAAACTTCAAAATGAGCCTTTATAAGCAAGCACTATTTATTGTTTTTTTTTTCCTCAAAAAAGAAATTGCTTGCTTTTTATGTTGTATCTTTTTTGTAAAATAATATGAATGGCTACAATATCCTTTCTGACAAATAACAAAGGCATCACATTTACAGTATTTGATTTTTCCTTCAGTAATATCTTGTTCTCTTTCCTGTTCCTCCTTTTTCCTGAATTTTCCTGGCATTTCTCTCCCAATGTATTGTTTTCCAGGGCTGAAGTATATATATTTAGAAAATGGACCCATTCCTCACCACTTGCCAAACCATGAACCTCTGAATAACTATAATCAGATCCTTGCATACAGCTGCAGGGTGTTAATTGACAGAAATAAATCATGTGTGCAGGTGATGTATCAAAGCTGTGAAATGGACAACTTTGCCCATTTAAATGAAAAGATGAGCAAATCAGCACTTCATCTAAATCTGCTCCTGGTCCTAGTATAACAATGTGGGTATTTGGAACATGTTATTCTTGGCTAAAGTTTAGCTAGCAGTTGCCTTGCTCTGGGGAGAAGAGGAATCCATTCCATTTCAACCATGAACGTACTCTATCTCTAAGCAAATCACTTAATTTCAGCTAAGCCTGGAAGCTAGGTTTAATTACTGACACTTATTGTTATGTAGGATGAGAAGACCAGAAATGATTTGCATGCTGAAAATTATTCTAATATTATTTTGCAGTACATGCCACTATGAATTTCTTGGACTAGAGATTGGATATTTTTGGCTTGATCGAATCCAAATTTGCTAAGAGAGAGATATACAGCTCAGGTCTCTTAACTGTGCCAGACCAGGGTCTCAGGCAGCTGCACTCCTGTCTAGACGCGGAGGTGTGTCATATTCCCAAGCTCAGGGTTTTTGAGGTCAGTGGCTGGACCTGGAACAATCTGAAATCAGAGAAGGTAGAGCCTAAGCAGGAGGCATGCCTCTGTTGACAAGCAAAGGGATGAAGGCCAGTTCCTTGTACTTATACCTACATCACTGGGGTGAAATGCTACCAGTTCGGACTGGTTCACCTGAACCAGTAGTAAAAAAAAATGCTGCCAGTTCAGGTGAACCAGTATTTTTGACAATCAGCTGTGATGCATGATGCATATTAGCTAGAATCGTTGGATTTCCTGCTTTCTAGCTAATCTAAATTGCCTGGGGCTGCGGATCCCCCTCCCATCGCTGTTCTACTTATCTGGAAGTCTTCGAAATGTTCCCCTTTTTTAACGCTGTGTGGGCGCGCCTCAGGTACGCATGCACGCAGAGCACGCGCTCGGTAGCAGACTTCGGAGGATTTCACCGCTGCCTTAAATCCTCTGTAACATTTAGGTTATCTTCCAAAAAAGGAAAAAAAGTTCCAGAGGTCAAAAAATGGGGCTTTGGAGTTTGCGAGTTTTTGCAGGGCCCAAGGTGCTACTGCAGCTTTTGAGGCATACTGTATTTTTCAGACTATAAGACGCACTGGGCCATAAGACGTTTAGAGGAGGAAAACAAGAATAAAATAGTTTTTTTACTTCCGCAGGTCCCGTTTTCACCCTCCCTGGCGTCCAGAAGCACTCTGCAGGCCAAAAATGCCCCAGTTTTTGGCCTCCATGAGTCCCATTGTCAGCCTCCCCGATGGTGGGGAGGGCAAAAACAGGACCCGCAAGACCTCCGGAGGGGAAGTGGAAAATGGGATGCATGGAGGCTTTGAGAGGCCAACAATTGTCCAGTATTTGCTCTATAAGATGCACAGACATTTCTGCCCACTTATAGTCCGAAGAATACGGTAGTTCAAATCTGGGGATATGGGGATAAAAGCATTCCCCCCCCCCACTTCCCAGTGTCTTTTGTCTAGGCATAGTCAGTGACAGTTGGATTTTTTTTAATCTTAAACCTAAAACTATTCTATCCTCTTTCTCAAGCTATGATCCAGACAAATGTGAAATATCCTACCCAACGGGAGGTCCGAAGACGCCCCAAGTTTGTTTCCTCTGAAGATGTCAGGACAAAGAAAGGGTAAAGTAGGGGTGTCGTGGGGGTAATTAAGACCTCATGCTTCCATTGGCTTTGTTCCTTCTTTTTCTAATTTCTTGAAAAGGAGCTCTTTTTGAGGACAGGTAGAGGGATGTAGTGGCTAAGGCGCTGAGCTTGTCAATCACAAAGGTCGGCAGTTCGGCGGTTTGAATCCCTAGCACCTCTTAACGGAGTGAGCTCCGCTAATGTCATTAGGAACCACATAAGACTTTCCCCCCACACTACTTTTGCCTGAAGGGATGCGGTGGCTCTATGGCTAAGACGCTGAGCTTGTCGATCAGGAAGCTTGGTGGTTCGAATCCCTAGCGCCGCATAACGGAGTGAGCTCCTGTGACTTGTCCCAGCTTCTGCCAACCTAGCAGTTCGAAAGCATGTAAAAAATGCAAGTAGAAAAATAGGGTCCAACTTTGGTGGGAAGGTAATAGAGTTCTATGTGCCTTTGGCATTTAGTCATGTTGGCCACATGACCACGGAGACATCTTCGGATAGCGCTGGCTCTTCGGCTTTGAAATGGACATGAGCATCACCCCCCAGAGTCAGGAACGACGAGCACATATGTGCCAGGGGAACCTTTAGCTTAGTTTAGTACTTGGCATGCATCCTCAAACACAGCAAACCAACTGTATAGGAGAGATTATCCCTCATTAAAAAGGGGTAATAATCCATAAGTAAGATTTCGGTTTTATCATTCAAGGCAACAATATTAATTAAAATGCAATCAATGATAAATTCCTGTGGCGCATATGTTTCAATAAACAGTAATGGGGGGGGGGATGATTGCATGCAAATAATAAAACATAACGGTAGTTAAAATGCAAAACAAAGTCAAAATTGATTTATTGATTTGTTCAATTTCGATACCTACCAGTCTCAATCAAGGAGTTGGTGGTGGTGGGGCATATAGTTAAAAAAAAATCTATTACAGTTAAAACAATCAAACATTTTAAAATAATTAAAAAATGCAACAACTGTAGGAACATTTTCATTTTGCTTCATTTGTCAAGTCAACGGTTAACCAATTTGTAAATATGAAACTAATTTTTCTACTCTCATCCCACCAAAACTGATTTACTTTTAAGTGCAACAGTGAAGTTGGAACTCAGGGGAGAAAACAAAAACAGAAAAATATTCAACTGTATCACAATATTTATTAATTTATTAATTAAAAGTTTCTCTTTTGGGGTAGGGGAAGAGCCAGTTTGGTCTAGTGGTTAAAGCACCAGGCTGGAAACTGGGAGACCAGGAGTTCACATCCAGGCTTAGTATGTTCACCATCTTCAGTTGTTTCTAAAAACAAAGCAGGAAATAAAATAGATACCGTATTTTCCGGCGTATAAGACGACCCCCTAATTTTACAGTTTAAAAAACAGGTTTAAGCCTATATTCGCCATA
>JAPKID020006142.1:0-10787 GCA_026931265.2 Tropidonophis doriae | reverse complement strand
TTTTCATGAAAACAGGCCGGTTTTTGGTCAAAAAATAGCATGCATAGCCTTATGGAGTCTTATAGATTGCTGCTGGGGGCTGGGGGAGGAAACGCCCTGCTTTTTGCTCATTTCTGCCCTCCCCAGCCCCCAGGAGCTCTCTGGAAGCCTCCATAAGGATATGCGCATGGCCATTTTGGTGAAGGGGCAGGGTTTCAGGAGGCAAAAAAAAATACTTTATTCGATGTATAAGACACACCCAGATTTTCAGCCTGTTTTTA
Source organism: Tropidonophis doriae (assembly GCA_026931265.2). Classification (NCBI taxonomy): domain Eukaryota; kingdom Metazoa; phylum Chordata; class Lepidosauria; order Squamata; family Natricidae; genus Tropidonophis; species Tropidonophis doriae. The sequence goes on along the minus strand of JAPKID020006142.1, from coordinate 10,527 downwards.
GAGGAAAAAGGGTGCGTCTTATACTCCGAAAAATACGGTAGTTATAAATCAGAGCTCCATTTACTTGAGTCACGGAGACTTATTATGACCATATATAAAAAGAAAAATCCCTATTGCAAATCAAAAAATCTCAGCGTATCTTTCTTGAAAACTTTCCTAATCAAGAGCCCACCAGAAACCAATGGTTTCTTAGAAGATGATCATCTCGGCATAAAATAACTTAGATTCTTAGAAGGTGCCCATCTAAGATATAAAGTTATTTTAAATTGTTATAATAATTTTTAGCCTTTCAGGCCTGTAAGATTACAAAGCAAATTTTGGTATCAAATAGCAAAATATAACAATAAATGTAAAGATTTATGCATTTCATTGCCTATTTATTTGGCACCAACTAAAGCGGCACTTTCAGTGTCACAGGTTCAGCCTTAAAATGATAACAGAAAATACTTAGTATCTGGGAATTAAAATATAACACATAGGGATCCATCCAAATCATAACTGGAACAAACACAGGAATCATCAACGTAACCCAATGGGAATTCCTCTGTATGCAACAACACACATATTGTTTTTAATCTTGCATTTATACATTATATTCCTTTCTTCTCCTATTTTCTCCACATAACAACCCTGTGAGGCTGAGAGTGTGTGACAGGCCCAAAGTCACCCAGCCACTTTTTCATGCCTAAAGTGTGACTAGATCTCACAGTCTCCTGGTTTCTAATCTTAATCACTAGATTACTACTCCATTTGTGTCAGAAGCTCCTTTCAAAGTGCTTCCAGGTTGAAAGGATTAGATCAAACTCTGCAATGATTACTCATACTCTAAAACCCTTATCACAACAATTATGGACAGGGATATCCTGCCTCACTGCTTGCTTGTATGTGCTACCAGATTATGTGAGAAATAAATAAAATAAAATAAAAATAAAATGAAGCAATTCATACAAAGTATACTGCTTGATCAGCACACTGGAAGAGAAAATCTGCAGATCTAACTATATATGCAGATACTTGGCACACAGAACGGGTGGAGGGGGGGAATGAGAGAGAAAGGTTGCTGGCAGTATTTTTCCTCTTAAGCAAAATCTCTCTGTTGATGCACTTAACGGATGAATAAGAAAAGCTAAGTGTTCCAGGAGTTCAAATTGCTGTTTCATTAAATCAGTATCAAATTGAGGTCCTTCTAAAGATACATCTGTATAATGCTGTCATCCAGTTGATAAACTCTAAGCAACTGAAATGTGTTTATTTACTTATTTATTTAAATAGCCAGAGCTTAATTAAATATTAACATACTACATGAATGAGCTTGGAGGATGCACTACTAATAATTCAGAACTTCTATTTAGCACACATTTTGCTTGCTTGTTTGCTTTTTAATACAAGCATTACCAATAGAAGACCAATCCATAAATAAAGTTAAATTAACAAAGGCAGCACAGTAGTCTTAAAATTTCTGTGAGGCTTCTATTTCTGCAAATTTTATTATATTTCCAAGTACATTTTTTTTAAAAAAAAATTAAAGTAGCCAATTTTCTACAAAACTTTTTGTAGAATGTTTTGAATTGTATGATCTCAAAGGACTTCCTTTACTTCATCCTGTTATGCTAAGAAAAATAATGCCCATCTCTTTGGGGTTTTCCCCCAATGAAGTCTTTTTTTTTTTATTAAACTTTTGTTTGAAATCGGAACTATACATTGGACGAGGCCATGTCTGAAACTCTTGATTGGGTGGTCTCTGGATATCTACCAAGAACTTCCAGCAAGCTATAACTCTGGAACTGTCAGTATCAAAATAGATATTCTCTGAGGCAGTTCATTCCATAGTATTTTTTAATCTCATGATGTACTACTTTTTCAAGCAAGGTCTTTAAAAGCAAAAATTGGAGCCTTCTTGTTGTAAAACCTTTTAAGGTTACATAAGTTATTTGGTTAGTTATGTTGATCATGACTTTAATTTGATAAGTTGTCAAAATTATTTATTGAAATGTTTATACATTGCTTTATTAGTTCCTGTTTTTATGGTTTTAATTTACTCTAAACTGTCCCTAGGATACTGAGCTGAAAAGGCAAAGTAAACATTTAAAACTCAAGAAATCTCTATATAAGGCACTTCAAAAGAGAAACTTAATTCAGAAGAACAAGTTACATGAAAAAAATGATGTAACAGTCATGCAGGACAACTAGAAATTCCTTATCAATATAAGTAATCTTTTAGGCAAAGTCACTTCAATATACCTTTTATTGTAGCATGTTAATGTAATGTTTGGTTCAGATTATAAATAGAGAACTAAACTAAGGCCTATCCAGATATCAAAGCACTAACCAACTCACCTTTAGAACAAATTTCAACCGGATTATAGGGCATTTGGATGGGAAAGTTAGGAAATAGGTTTACAAAATTTTTGAAGTTTGTTATATATCTTCTAAGTATACATCTTGGGAGAATGGTCTGCCCTATATAGTAAATTAGAGGGTGCTTTATGATTATTTAGAACGAATAAATATTTCTCAAAAGAATTCTCTACTTTCTTAACCCTAACGATGAACGTGCACTCCACAATAATAACATTATGGCTATCACATAATAAACACAGTTCTCTTCCTGGGCTTCATTTGGAGGCAATTTAAGCAGCAAACATGTGTCTACATAACTGGGTGATCTTCAGATGGATTGAATTATATTATAATTATATTACCTCTAGTAGCCATGATCAATTATATTGGCTGGGTATGAGATTCTGGTTTATGTAATTTGAGTGCCAGGTTAAAAGATGCTGAGTTTAGGTCTAGAATACAATTACGGGGAAAGGAATGATAGTGATGAGACCAATATGGAATCTTGAGAGCATAGAGCAGCACTTGCATTATATAGTTGCTGTTGGAAAAACAAGATTGTTCCTAAAATTATTGCTCTGGTGCATAAGGCTATTCTCTATTTGCAAGCAAAACATCAAACTATGACAACTACCATTTTTATTTTATAAGGATGCATTTGTTGCTTATCTTTCTTGTAAATAAAGATAATGCTTGGACTTGATATTTTGCTTTATACAATGTCCAACTTCCTTTTTTTCAATTAAAATATTTCTTAATTGATCAAAGATAGAAGATGTTAGGCTAAAAAAGTTTCTGCAGTGACTTTGGCAGCCACAGGTATTAGTCTACCTAATTGAGAATGTCTCTGCAAATATAAATTCTTGTTTATAAACTACACTATAGACTTTATTCAAAAATCCAGGTAGTTTTTGTGGGAATTGTAAAGTACCTTCACAGAAAAAGATAGTCACTGACTTAGCAAACCTAATAGTTATAAGCCTCTGTCTGGAAGCACTGTCCATTAGTAATATGAGAACAGATTCAACCCACTCACTGCATATGCTCTGTATGCTTACTGACTTCAAACATCTCTACATTCCCTTTAAAGTTCTATCTTCTGCATATGACATGTGGTCTTAGAAGATAGAGATTCAAGAATATTGCACATATGCAGATATTGATAATGAAAATTACAAAACCTTTGTTACAGAGAAAAAATATCGGGCTGATTAAGAGATGAAAAGCAATAATCTTTTCTCAGTCACATTAGCAATACTAGAATTGGAAGAAAGTCTATCTTTTTTTTAAAGCACTAGGATTATTTTGCTGTATACAAATAAAGAAGAAACCATCTTTTTTTCATCTCTATTTAACAGACAGAATCAAACTGTTTCTCACAAAAATTTTCCAAGGCCACAGATGCAGAATGTAGCACCTTCCCTTCGAAATTCTGCTTCCATAAACTATTAGCAAAAATTAGTGTATGCTTCATAAAAAATGCACGACAAATTATGTTAATTTAATGAAAAATAATTACTGTACCTCACAGTGAAATCATAGGAACAAGAAACCAATATAGTGGGATGAAATGGTGAAAACTGCAAAAGAAATAAGAGAAACACAAAATAAGTCTCAATACATATTTGTAGGAGTGATGGAGAAGGAGAAAAAAATATTTAGAAAGAAAAATTATTCTGCAAAATAACAGCGCTAGGGAACCAAGTGAAAATATTATTTTGTATAAAAATCAACATCAACTTGCTTTGCCGTAGCATCCATAATTGCTGCCAAAAATTAAAATTTTAATTTAATATAAAATATCTTACGGATAGCTCACCTAAGGAGGTTATGGTACATGTCTCTAATATACAGACTAACCATAAATTCTCAAAACACAAAAAATACACTTAAAAACACAAACTATTTAAATACTTAAAACTCTTTCAAAATGTATCATATTAGTGATATATGTATATATCTATGAAAAATTGTTATCATTTCACAAAATATTTATGAGAGATTATGTCTTCTATTGATAACACCAAAACAGGCATTCTTATTAATTACCAAAATAACTTAATCTGAATTCAATTTAACTTAAACAATTGGATTCAAGGATGAAACCTGGCAACAGAAGTTCTTATAATTTCACCCATTACAAAGAGTAGATTATTAATCATAGCCCTTGACATGAACTGGAAAGCTGAACAAAATTTGCAACAAAGATGGAGACCAAGTGCCAAACTCCACTACCTTCATAGCTGATTCCAGCAACATTCACTTTAAACCAATCTTTTTCAAGCACATTCATAAAGAAGAGCAATTTTCTTCAGAAAGATTTATAGTATTAAACATCTTTTATTTTTTTTCCCCTTAAATGCTGAACAGCAAGAATGTCTAACAGAAATCTGAAATAAGTTCCACATTTCAAATTCTGAATACTTTCTGAATGTCTACAAGTCTGTTTTGCAATTGAAACAGCTGTTGAAATAGAACATTTCACGTTCAATATGGTTTAAAATCAAAAGAGTTTGAACAGCCTTCATTTACCAATCCATGGCCTGGATTAGAAGAGGGGTGGGATGTACAATATTTTCACACTTTACAATTTATTGTAGCTCAGGTAATCTGGATGTAAAGTCCAAACTCTTCAATGGGCAACCTGACACCTAGCTTTAGTATGGTGAAGGATTGTTGGTAAACAATTTTCAAGCTAACACTTAAACCTCGTCTTACAATAATTTATTTAGTGATAGTTCAAAGTGACAATGCCACTGAAAAAAGTATGACTTTTTTTCATACTACCGCAGCATCTCCATGGTCACATGATCAAAATTCCGATGCTTGGCAACTGGCATGTATTTATGATGGTTGCAGTGTCTTGAGGTCATGTGATTACCTGTGGCAATCTTCTGACTAGCAAAGTGATTAGGGAAGCCAGACTTAATAACTGTGTTATTAATTTATGTTATTTCATTGATTCACTTAACAATTGTGGAAAGAAAGGGCAAAACTCACTTAACAATTTAACTTTGGGCTCAACTGTGGTCATAAGTCAAGGAATATCTCTACTTCCTCGAACCAGAGATACCGAAATGGTTCTGCCCCAGTCGCCTGATGGACCCTGAAAGGTTCCAGACGGAGCTTTGGCCTATACCTGTAACCCTAACCCGCAGTTCGACTGAGGGCCTAGTGGCAGCATGAAATAGTGCTGCCATGGGGGCCTTGGACCGGGTCGTGCCCTTGCGGCCTCTCATGCGGCGCCGGTCCACCCTTGCACCTTGGTTTTCGGAGAAGCTGAGGGTGATGAAGCGCCGCAAGAGATGCCTAGAGAGCAGGTGGAGATCCACTCGCTCCGAATCCGATCGAACACAGGCGAGGTCCTATTTAAGGACATACCTTGTGGCGATAAGGATGGCGAAACATACTCATCTCGCCACCCTTATCGCATCCGCAGATAACCGCCCTGCCGCCCTGTTTATAGTGACCTGCTCCCTTCTTCATCAAGGGCCGCGGAAACCTCCTTTGCAGGGCAGAGCAGAGGAATTTGGAACTTATCTGCAGGATTAAATCGCTCGGATCCGGGATGACCTGGCCTCCACTCCAATAGATCTGGGCAGACCGTCCGAGGTGAGTCTTGAGACCGTTTCGTGGGATGAGTTTGACTTTGTTACTTCCGAAGACATGAACAGGCTGCCGAGGCAGCTGAATGCTACCACATGTTTATTTGGACCCGTGTCCTTCCTGGCTGGTACTGGCTCCTGGGAGGTAACTCGAGGCTGGCTCCAGGAAATAGTGAATGCTTCTTTGAGTGAGGGGTTCTTGCCTGCCATCTTGAAAGAGGCGGTGGTGAGACCTCTCCTCAAGAAGCCGTCCCTGGACCCGGCGCTGTTAACTAATTATCATCAGGTTTCCAACCTTCACTTTCTTGCGAAGGTTGTTGAGAGTGTGGCGGCACAACAATATCCTCGACACCTGGAGGAAACTGCTTATCTAGACCCGCGCGAGTCTCGCTTCCGCCCCGGGCACAGCATGGAGACAGCATTGGTTGCGTTGGTAGATGATCTCTGGAGGGCCCGAGATAGGGTTATTCCTCTATCCTGGTTCTATTAGACCTCTCAGCGGCTTTCGATACCATCGACCATGGTATCTTATTGTACCGACTGGAGAGGTTGGGGTTGGGGGGCACTGTATTGCAGTGGTTTGCCTCCTACCTCTCCGGTCGGTCGCAATTCGTGTTGACAGGAGGGGAGAGGTCGATGTCGAGGCCCCTAACATGTGGGGTGCCTCAGGGGTCGGTCCTCTCGCCCCTCCTGTTTAACACCTACAAGAAGCCGCTGGGTGAGATCATCCATGGTTGTGGGGTAGAGTACCATCAGTACGCTGATGATACTCAGCTGTACATATCTACCCCCAACCACCTCAACGATGCTGTCAAGGTGATGTCCCGGTGTGTGGAGGCCGTGCGGCTCTGGATGGAAAGTAATAAACTCCGGCTCAACACGTCCAAGACTGAGTGGCTGTGGTTCCCGGCATCCCGGCAAAGCCAGCTAGATCCATTGCTGGTTATCGGGGGCGAGTCAATGCCCCCGGAGAAAGGGCGTGCAACTTAGGCATCCTCCTGTATTCAGGGCTGTCCCTGGATGACCATGTGGCAGCCGTGACCAGGGGGTCTTTTTACCAGGTTCGCCTGCTATGCCAGTTGCGTCCCTCTCTGGACCGGGACGCCCTCCACACAGTCACTTAAGCTCTCGTGACATCCCGCCTTGACAATTGCAATGCTCTCTACATGGGGCTCCCCTTGAGGTGCATCCGGAGGCTCCAGTTAGTCCAGAATACGGCCACATGGGGGATTTTGGGAACATCTTGAAGTTCCCATGTAACACCTCTCCTGCGCAAGCTGCACTGGCTACTGGTGGCCTTCCAGGTGCGCATCAAGGTGCTTGTTACCATCTTTAAATCACTCCATGGCTTGGGGCCTAGTTACTTGCAGGACCGCCTCCTGCCACATACCTCCCACCGACTGATTCGCTCCCACAGGGAGGGCCTCCTTAGGGTGCTGACTGCCAGTCAATGCCGTCTGGCAATGCCCAGGGTTAGAGTGTTCTCTGTGGCAGGGCCTGCCCTCTGGAACAACCTGCCCCCCCGAACTTCGCACTATCACGGACCTTCCCCTCTTCTGCCACTCACTCAAGACATATTTCTTCCAGCAAGCTGGACTAACTTAGAACTTAGACCTAAGTACGATAGAGCTCCAGCTAAATTAGAAAATGGTTTGATAGGTTTTTAATGGGAATTTTAGCACAGGTCTGCAATTTAATTTCTTTTTAACTTATTGTAAGTGTTGTTATCTATTTATTGTTGTTTTTTAATTTCCTGTGCACCACCCAGAGTCCATCTCGACGGAGATTGGTGCGGTTTACAAATCAAATCAAATAAATAAATAAATAACTACGTAAAGCCACTATCTTCAACAGTGAATGAGAATGCGTCATTCTGTAACTGAGACACCTACTACTGTGTTGCAGTGGCCATTCCAGATATTGGTGGGTTGGAATTGTCTATGTCCCACTGCCTGTCCTGAGCCTCTTTAACTGGTCTTCTGCTGAAGTGTCAATGCTAGTCTAGCTGGCTTTGCATGAGCAGCAAAAATGTTTTGGTTGTTTTTGAGCAAAGCAACTAATTATCAAGATTTTCAGACTTTCTCAATCTGATGTCAGGTTACCAGGGAGTAACTGCCACTGATCGTAAAGAGCCATATTAAATAATGAATAAGATCAAGCTAGAAAGAACATTTCCCTTTAAAGTCACTGAAAACAATTCCAATACTTACAGTTCTACCTGTGAGAAGGGAATTAATAGCATTGTTAAAATATCATATCTGAAGAATACTAGATTGGGGATGCAACAGGGCAAGTCTTTTTTTTTTAAATTAACAATGTATGATCCCATACAGTAATTAAGAGAACAAGAGACTGGAAACATTTGAAGAAATTTGAAAATACCAAAATTGGAGGGTGGGGGACATATTTAAGAGATTTCTTGCCAGATCATAAAAGAGCCTTGCTGAACTCCCCATCTTAACCTATACAGTTTACCTATACAGTGAAAGAGTACCAACACAATTCATAGACATAATCATTTGCAGACCTGGTAGGCACTCTTAGTTGACATAAATGAAAGATTTATTGTTGGGATGATGAAACAAAGAGCAAGTTGTGCAAACTTTACTGAGCTAGATTATGAAAACATGCCTTTCCCATTTCCCATTTTTAACTGCTTTGGATGCAGTTTCAAAATAAAGGCCAAGACAAGTTTTACAGAAAAACAAGTTGCATGTTATCTGAGCACAGGAGCCTCTTTTTATACAAGTTATCTCCATATCTACCAAAAATAACATTAGAAATGAAGAATTCACACTGTTTGGTAAAGAGACCTAACTCAAAATGTGCATCAAAACTCTTTTCTGCAACTAGCATCAAAAACATGAATGATAAAGGATCACATTAATTTTCCCTTTCTTTTTGAATTCACAAAGACCTGCTTATAACTCACAATTCAACAGAAATTATCATTTTGCATCACTATGACAATAAAATTCATTTCTATAATCAGTTTCTTTAATCTACTATTTCCAAAACTCTGATTTATAATTCTTCATTCATCTAAGTAGTGTCTGTCTGTCTGTCTCCATCCACCTAGCATTTTATTTATTATTCATTATGGTCCAAGAGACCCAAAATTTGAGGTATTAGAATTTTTTGGATCTATCCATGAGAAGACTGCATTGTGTGTGATTACAGAATATCAATATTATACTTCATACAAAGAATAATAGAAACTACAACAACTAAAAAAGAAATTTTGTTGAATGTCCCTGGGAAGTGTTGAGTAAAATTATGAATAAGAGAAAGCCACATCTGGCAACTGCAGTGTGGTTTTAGTGTGGTCTGCAAAGTAGATTGTTCTTCAACATTTCATTGAAAAATGCATATATGATAGAAAGAAAAATTTCCACATTGGTTTATTTACCTAGAATGACAATAAATAGACTGCTTTATTAATGGTTCAACTCTGAATAGAGATGATGACCAGCCTATGTAGTATCGACTTAGTTGTTTAATATATTTATGCATAAACATATATGGAATGCTTGTGACACTATCAGAGATGTCCTAGTTAGATTGGGACTGTGTATATACTTTGGCAAGCAGATAATGATGGTAAAATAAGCACGAAACAAAGAAAATTCCTGTAGGTGGAAGATGCCACTTGCTATGATGCTTGAATATGGTCTGTGTCCTACAGGGCAAAGCTAGACAAGATGATAAACATCGTTAACATCTATGGCCCTTGGGGAAAAAAAACCATTCATAGCATGAAGGAGGAGTGTTGTCAGGACTGCCGTGCACAGGAAAACCAGCTTCTACTTTTCTTTCCTGCCATGTTTCTGACAAAAAAGAGCTCTCCTCACATTTGGAATTAGTCCTAGAATGTTTGCTCTATGTCCTGCAGTCTCAAAAAATACCTCAATTTACTTATTTTTTGTAATTCTTCCCACTATGTCACTTAGCAGCACGTTCTCTTTGATCTTCAGAAAACAACACATCTGATCATTAATGCCTACCAAAAAGTTGCAGTGAGAACTTCAGTAACCCCCTTAAATATTTCTGAAGATTTTACAAATCTCATCCCAATGAATATATCAGTAAGGGTTAAGAGTAGTTCTTCTGTACATACGTTTTGACTAGAAGGAAAGCATGAAGGGACAGTCCACATGTATAGGTACATAGATTTATAACCATAATCGGGACCAAAATTTCTTTGCTTGTTGGAAGATGGCAAAGCAGACATTAAGTGAAATTGCAACTGTGCTTGTGATCTTACTTCAGCTTTCCTTGGCATTACAGATATGCAAAGATCATAAATGCAAGGATCGATCATAAATTTACTTTTTCTTCATGGTGATACTGCAAATGGTTGCTACGTGAGGCAGTCAATAAAAGAGTCTCTTGTATAGATGACAGAAACCGAGGTATCTGTTCATCAGAAATTGGGCACTTGTCTATTCCTGCAAAAGGCGTATCATGTGAATGTCATGTGGCTATCGTGTGGATATGAGAAGTAGCTAAACATGTTATTTGCTATCTAAAAAGTTTCTTCTTACCTCATACTACCCATTCATCTGTTTGATGTAAACATTGA
>JAPKID020006140.1:0-10789 GCA_026931265.2 Tropidonophis doriae | reverse complement strand
TATCCCAAACAAATGGCTGTTCAATCTTTTCTTGAAAACCTCCAGTGATGGAGCACCCATCAACTCCAGAAAACAGGCTCTTCCATTGATTAATTATTCTTACTGTCAGGAACTTTCTCTTTCGTTCCAGATTGGCTTTTTCTTTGACCAGCTTCTACCTGTTGCTTCTTGTTCTGCCCTCAGGTTTTATGGAAAATAAATTGACCCCCTCTTCTCTGAGACAGCCCCTTAAGTACTGGAAGACAGCTATCATGCCACCTCTAATCCTTCTCTTTGTTAGGCTAAACATACCCAGCTCCCTTCATCGTGTGACTTATCCTGCAGATCCCTTATCATCTTTGTTGCTCTTCTTTGCACTTTTCCTAGGAGCTCTGCATCTTTATTTTATCATGGAGGCCAAAATCAAGGATGGATCAGCTTTCAAGCATACTGGTTCTAGACTCCCTGCATCAAACACAAGCTTGTTGAGATAACTAGAACCCCATTCATGACTTCATGATTCTGATGTGCTTACCAGCAGACCGATGGATGATACTGGATTTGTGTCCTGGAAATGTGACTTAAATGCCAGCAAACAAATCAAAGAACATTTTGAACAACACTACTACAACTAGCAATACTTAGCACCATCTAGTGGGCAACGAAGGACCTACATAGATAACTTTAAAAAAAATGATTTAAATTAAATCTCATATACACTGCGTTGCCAAAAGTATTTGCTCACCTGCCTCTACGCACATATGAACATATAGTAAGTGACATCCCATTCCTAATCCATAGGGTTTAATATGACGTCGGTCCACTGCACACTGTTCTTGAGCTAATCTGAAGGCCACATGAAGTTTGGAGGTCTGTAGAGATTGACTCTTCAGAACGTTGGCGACCTCTTTGCACTATGCGCCTCAGCATCCACTGACCCCGCTCCGTCAGTTTACGTGGCCTACCACTTCGTGGCTGAGTTGCTGTCGTTCCGAAACACTTCCACGTTCTTATAATACACCTGACAGTTGACTGTGGAATATTTAGGAGCGAGGAAATTTCATGACTGGATTTGTTGCACGGGTGGCATCCTATCACAGTTCCACGCTGAGCTCCTGAGAGCCACCCATACTTTCACAAATGTTTGTAACAACAGTCTGCATGCCTAGGTACTTGATTTTATACACCTGAGGCCATGGTAGTGATTGGAACACCTGATTATTTGGATGGGTGGCTGTAAAATGTATAATATAAACCATAATTACCCTTTCCCTATATTATAAAACTGTAAAACCAATAAAAACTTGTTAAAAAAAGTGATTTCTCTCGTTGCCTCCGGCAGCTGGTGACCGACTAAATGGAGCATATGGAGACTACATAGAACTGGTACCAATTCAGCTTCTTCTCCTGCTCTCTGCAGCATGCTTATTTACATTTGATTTTTAGTTTTCAAGTGATCTCACATGGGCTGGATAGAGGCAGCCAAAGGATCAGACGTGGCCCAGGAGCATAAAATACACAGGCTTGATCTAGATGCAATGGAAGCAACACCCAGTCTTCATATACTCACACCCATTGTCTCTAGAGCAATGAACCTTTTGGTCTTGGCATGTCAAAAAACTGGAAAATGCCTAATGTGACTCTGCCGGCATATCATATCCCTGCTTCCCCAAACAATGGGAAATCTCTATCTCCACCCACCTAGGCAAAACAATGTATTTACTCTAGTGATAACTGAATGTGGCTATAATTAAGAAAAGAATTGAAATCCACACCCATCTTAAAAGTTGCCAATGTTGAAAAACAATAGATCAGACAGTTGTATGAAAATGTCATTGGGCCTTTTGGAAATGGTAATAGAGTACTTCTACTTCTGAGGACAATAAATCAACATTTCAATTTGCTTTGCCATCATTTCCTGCCCCAAATAATTTTCATTCTGCTAACATGACTCTAGATCAGTTAAGTGTAGAAAATTTGGTAGTACACGGTTATTCACATGCAGTGAACTTGTAGCATTTTGCATCTCCAGAAAAATTGTTCTTTACACGTTGGATGATACTCAAATACCAGTTTATTTCATATGAAGAAGTATTCTTTAAAATCAGTCCGAGAGATTTGCTTTTGCTACCGAACGTTGTGTGTTCTGCAAACCGAACGGAGAGGTGAAGATTTACAAACCATTTCTCTCTGGCCAACTGTAGTACAGATATAATCTAAATCTAGGTACATCCACTGCTGAAAGGTAGTGGATTCAGAACTGGAGAATTTACAGAATACAAAAAAGGACATATAAGTAGAAGACACAAGTTCACTTGGCATATGTAACTGCCATGATCTGTTCAAGTAGTTTTTAGTTGAAACAAAGTGCTATTTCACATTTCACATAGAAAAAAGGCAGTGTAAGAGAGAACAGAAAGGGAGGGAGAGGTGGAACCAGGCTGAAGACAGTCAAGAGAATTAAAACTTGAAGGTATCAGGACTGTCTTGAATTTGGAATGTATATGCATCAGAATCAGCCTCTGGAACAACATTCTCATCTTCCTCCTGTAATAAAAGAGTAAAACTTAAAATATTCTTCTAAGTTTCTTCACAGTCTATCTAATACATGCTGTCATGTTGTAAGCAAATTGGTGCTTGTGTACATATAAAAACTAACAATCTTTTCATGTTTTAATACAGTAGCACCCTTAATGGTGTTACAGAAAATTAAGTCTTTAAATGTACCAACTTTTAATTTACTTTTTATCAAGTAGCTTTTTAAAAATTACATAACAACCTCTGCAGGCGAACTTGAATTTACTTACCTCTGCTGAAAAATATTTTTCAATCAGATTTGCAGCCGATTTGTAAACTTGCTCATTTTCATGGGATTGTAGAGCTTCAATTTTGTCTAAGCCACCACATTCTTCAATCAAGATGCACAGCTTTTCAATCTCACCAATTTTTTCAGCTGCCTATAGAGATAATTTCATTTTTAATGGACCACATTTCATTTAATACAAACAAGATATTCTGAATGTGCTTCATCTTTAAGAGCTCTTGCTAGTGAAATATACAGTATTGGTTTCTAAATGCTCCCCCACTCCCAGTTGGGTTGCATTGTCAACTTACCATAAAAATATTAGCAATAGCATCCAGAATCACCAGGACTGTTTTGCTGTCTTTAACCACAAGCAGATCCAATAATGGCTCTAATACACCTGTCTGGACGAGGTAAATGATCTGGCCAATTGTTCCTCCACTTGTATAGTTGGTCACTGCCCATATAGCTTCCTTCTGGGATTTAAAGTCTCCCTGTTTTAAGATACAGGAAAGTAAAGACAGCAATAGAACAGCTTTGAAGGAGTCCAACAAAGTTTAATATTGTAAAATTAGCAGTTCTGTGACATGCTCACAAATGTAAATACATATATAACTGTAAGATTATACACTTCTGCTATCCCTTTGAAATGATTTGTTCAGCAACTCAGCACGATTCAGGTTTAGATACATCAAGGAAGAATTAATATGTTTTATTTATTTATTAATTAATTAATTACAATGTTAAGCAGTGACATTTCCTGCATACTATTTCACTGCTTTTGGAACATAAAATTGCTGGTTTTTTAAAGTTTATCCTATTTGCAATAACCTCAAAAAGATGAGAAGTAACCAACGTAAGGCTGTTTGCATCTTCAAACCTAGCACTATTCTAATCAGCTGACTAAAGAGAGCCAATATGGTCTAATGTTTGAAGTATCAGGCTGAAAAGCAGGAGACTGTACACCTGTTCCACCTTAGCCATGAAAGCTGGCTGGGTTGGGTTGGGGAAAAGAGGAAGAGGAGGTAGATATTAGATGTGCTCTGTATTGAGTTATTTGTAAAAATAAGGAGGGTGGGATACAAATGTTTCGATGCATGTACATTTTACATAATGAGTTGCATTTAGTATGTGACTCAATTGAAGACTATTGAAAGTTTATGACCCAATTTTCCATGCCTTGTAATAGACACTTCTTCCTCTGAAATCTTCTAACTCTCCAAAAACCACCTGAAGGATAAAAGAACCTTCTAAAATATCGTATAATATTCCTTCTTTCTTCCTAGTTCTACATGGCCAAAACATTTAAAGAACACTGCTTAAGTATATACCTTTTAAATTAAGAATATGACAAATACATCCCATGTTCTTAAATAGCAAAGGTATTTCATAGACTATAATTTTATTACTTTCCCCAAAAGTTAAAAAAGTGTCCCTGAAACATCTAGATAGAAAATAAAGCCTTATATAGGCAGACTATGAATTTAATAATTTTTCCCTTTAAAAATATCTACCCAGAGGCAAACCATATGTTTTTAAAACCAAAGTTAATTGCAAGACAAAGATGGCACAGATATATCAAAATACCTTTTTTAAGATGCTAACAAGATATGGAACAAGCCCATGGTCCACAACTTTCTGGATCTGATCCTGGCGGCCAGCAGTTATGTTAGACATAGTCCATGCAGCTTCTTTCTGGATGTTGTTTTTGGGGTGAATAAGCAGACTTGGGAAGACAACTAGTGCTCCAGCATCTATTACACACTGAGTTTGCTCATCAGTCCCCGTCACAATGTTTCCTATAGCTCTTAGTGATGGAGTCTGGAAAAAAGGTGTAAGATGCTAAACAAGAGAAAGTCTTGGGCTGCAGATAAAATATATTATATAAAATGTATAAATTACATGTTGAAAGTTGAGGATTTTGTCGAGTCACATTATAAGCTGTCCAGGATAGAGTGGCCCGTGGACATCCTTGGCCTACCGAATATTCAAAAAAAATCCTTGCGCTATTTCAATATTCACAAGCCTGCCTGTCCACCCACAAAAGTTCTTAATGCAATTCTTAATACTACTATTCTAAGTATTTACTATTAACGAACATAACTGTTTAGCCAACTGTTAAAAGCTGCCTACATCTTCATCACAAACATAAAATGCAATAGCAACATTAGAGGACGATTGTACACCCACTGTAAACATGCAAAAAAAAAATCTTATTTATACAGTAGTATTCTATTACTGATATGTAGTATTCACATATCTGGTCAATTCCATGGCTATTCAAATTAGTGTTGACTTCTGGCAACTGCCTGAACATGTCCCTGCATTTTCTTGGCAAGATATCAAAGTTTACTTATTTTTGCTAATGTCTGCTTCCTAAGGCTGAGAGAAAGTGACTGGTCCAAATTCAGCTAGTTCGCTTTGGGCTTAAGGCAGGAATAGAACTTGGTAATATGAAACATCAGCACGTCCAAATAGAAAATTACAAGGATATGTCAGCAATTTCTTTCAAAGGAGGTGGTATAGCCATCTCAAGATAACACTATACTCACCCAAAAGAGCTTGCAATTTGAGCAACATGTATATACTGAAAAGATTTCTAAACCAAAGAATATTAAAAGTACACTTCTCAATAAATTGAGATTATTACACTTGAGTTGGAAACTGCCTCTCCCATATGAAGAATTTCAATACTTCATCACCTTCACTAATTTGTCTTACCATTATTGGAACTTCTCCACATGCCAGCAGTTTCACCAATTGTGGCACTAAGCCAGTTTTGACCACTACTTCAATTCTATCATTTGATCCATCAGTCAAATAAGAAATAGCCCAGCATGTGTCTGCCAAAACTTCATGGTCATGGAAATGCAGTAGGCGAACTAAAGTGGGCAGAATCTGCTCCACAGCTTCAATGGGTGGTGCAGGGTTCTTGTTACGGCAGAGGTTTGACAAAGTCCAAGTTATGTTACGTAAGTAGCCCATCTGGGGGGAAAAACCATGGTTATGCTTAAGTAATGCTGAAATTATTTTTCACATTTAAGATTTTAGCTGAGAATTTACACTTACAGATATAGAAGAGAGATCAGGAACAGCAAACAGAGCCAAAAGTGGGTCGAGTGCACCATATTTAATAACTAAATCTCTATAAGCAGAGCCATCACCTGAAGGCAGAAATAAAGAGTGTCAAATGCTAAGACTAAGAGGTCATATGGAATTACTGCTAATTCAGGGCAGGAATACCACCATGACAAGCTGACTTGATCGCAATCCAAGCATTATAAAAATAACTGCCATAGAAAACTATTCAAGAAGGTGAAACAGGGCAGCCTGTTGATAACAGCATTAAAACCCTTGGCAAACTAGCCACTAACCAGAAGCCAAAGAACATTGCAGTCATGGATGTTAGTCATTGAATGCCATCATGTGTAAATGATTTCAACCATAGCTTTGCAGATTTGGGAAAAAAATCTTGAAAGATATAGCATTGAAATGTACAAAATCTTACATAATTGCTACCTAAACACCATAATGAAAATTTTAAGGATAAGGGCATTTTTAACAAGTTCCCATATATTAAGTGACATCCCCTCAGCCCTCAACTTTTGATATTAGGAATTCTAGAAAAGGTTCTGAAATAGTGTCATATAATACGACACACTCAGCTTTTAATGATTAAAATACTGGCAAAGGATTATACTTGGAAAAAGTTATGTAGCTATGCACTATGCAAATATGAAAAAAAACCTTGCATTTCAAATGAAACACATCTGCTTTTCTGCATAATACTACTTATAAGAAACACTTCAGCTGTACCAACTTACCTGCAATATTCCCCAAAGCCCATACAGCTTGCTCACTAATGTGAGTATGAGGAGAAGCCAGTAGAGATATAAAGGCAGGAATTGCTCCACCCTCTACTACAGCCTTTGTCTGGTCTGATGTGCCGGAAGCAATATTGGTCAGTGCCCAAGCAGCTTCAAACTGAATAGGGCTGCAGTTTGCTTTTCCCAAAAAGGACACAAATTTTGGTATCAAGCCCGCTCTAATAATCTGGTCTATAGGGGGCTGCTTTTCTCGGGATAGCAGTTTCCTATGTGTAAGAGAAATAAATTTAGCTTTCCTATCTATATTTTAGAGAGAAAAAATACATTTCCATGACAACGGTTGTTAGTCATATTTTATTTTGGAAAGTTGGTCACTACAGTTTCACAGATGCAGAAATATTCCTTTTACTGCAAAGCATTGTATATAAGATGCAAAAACTCTCAGTCTAATGGCAATAAACATGGATGTTAAGTTGTTGGTACTCATATAGCAAATCCAAAGTTTTCTAGCAATTACTAATAGATTAAATGAAATATACTATTACTTTTACAGTACCTTGAATATTCCCAATTAATTTGTTTTGTACCATTATCTTGTACCAAGAAACGTTTTCAGAATTAGGTTGCGGATTTGTATCCTAAAAGTTTTAGATATTCCTATTACTCTCATCTAACCATTATATATCAATTGGTCTCATATCCTGCACAAAGCCACAATTTTCTGGATTGTATGCTACATCATCAAAACAAACGAAAGTAGATTTTGGTTAACCCATTAAATAAGAAAAATGTGCATTCTTACTGTGCTAAAAAACTGTATCAAGTTTTTAGCTTCTTGTCCTAAGTAATACAATGAAACTTCAGATTACAATATTTCAGCTCTTATCTGCAGTTATTTTCATGCAGAACGTAATACATATTGACACTTACCTGGCAGCCTGAGTAGCCTGCAGCTGGAATTCTAAATTAGTATTGTTAATGCCTTTAACAATTTCTTCAACGGACCAGTGGACAGTAACCTACAAGCAACATTTCAAACAACTTTTAACAATTAAAGTATTCTTGGAAAATAACCGCACCAGCGCAACACCATTACATACACACACCTTAATTTTACAGTTTCCTTTACTAAGATAGAACAAAGCAAGATACTTCCTTTGACATTCCAATGTTCAAACTTACTTTGTTCACAAGTCAAATGAAGGTAGATGAAAAATGTGTTGTATTATGTTTTACAATGTATGTTGTAAGACCAACAGCTCAACAATAGTAAACAGAAAGTTTGAATCTCTGCCCCCTACATTTGGACTGGGAAAAACACCTGTCCAAAACCAGAACTACAGCTTAAAGTAGACAACTAAAGGCAAATCTTCAGAAGGCTTATAAAATAGACACTTACCTGATTGCCCCGATTTTCCTGGAGGGGTGAAGTGGCATCATCTGGAAAAGTGCCTACATTTCGCCTTTTAAGCATTTGGTCATCTTTTTTAGCTTTTCTCAGCTCGACATTGACTTCCATCCGTCGTCGCCTCATTTCCTAGTGAACACAGATTGAAAAGCTGAGCTACGGCTTTAAAAATACAAGTAGTTGTATCTCCAGTTGACAGTTACTCACATTGGAATCTTTGCCCTTGTTCTTGAATCTGTTCAGTCGGGCAGCCATTGCCCCAGCATTCTCATTGGTAGACATGGCGACTGTTACACAGATATGTCTTTAAACCTATAAAAAGACCCAGTAGTTAAAACTAAGGTATTACCCTTTAGCAATGCTGACTACAGAACTGCAATTGGCATCCATTTGTAAATTACCCACAGCTGCCCAACACCAGATAAGGTGCAGTTTACAGTCTAAGAGGCAACTCTGTCCCAAGCATTTTGGAATGGTATTTAGTTAAATTTAAACTTTCTTTAGGGCTTCAAGTTTTAAGATACACAGCTGACTTGGTTTCAAACTTTATGCCTCTGAATTAAGGGGACAAGACTCTACAGTAGGGCTTCTCAAAGCATTTTAATTTCTCTTCGGAAGGAAAGGAGGCTCAACAATCTCTGAATGTATTCCCTTTACTCTGGTCATTTACTTTAGGCCCGTGGTCAATCTTGCGGAAAGTCCACTGAAATTGCGAAAGAGAATTTTTAGGGCATTAGGCATTACACGCAACGCCGTTGTTATCCTCACATCCCCTCCCCAAACACACATCACCCTAACTCACTGGCAGCGTCCACAAGAAACCACCACCCCCAAACCAGCCAACCGCAATTTATTTTGCACAACCTCACGTGTTGGGCAAACTGGGTTCTCCTAAATGTACAGTCCAGCGTGCTGCGCGAGCCCAGAAAAGTGAGGCAATTGAGTTAAGCCTCGGCGAAGTGAGCCAACTCGGGGGAACGAAAAGCGCCTTGGCTGTCTCCCTAGCTAGGAAATGAGCAACCTTCGTGAAACAACGTAACAAATACGAACGGGAGGCGGCAGAGAGAAGAAGGACGGAAAGCGGAACCGGTCCCGGTCTGGAAAACTATTTCATTCACATTTTCCCTCCCAGGGTTTTAAACCTTCACCACAGCCTGCCGGCGTTTCCCCGCTTTCGGACCCCCTAAGGCAGCCTGCCTCAGCCCCCCTCCCCCAGCGTCTTAAGTCTCAGCGCACCTTTCGCTCTTCCAGACCCGGCGCGGCTCCGCCACTTACCCGACAGCGCCCCAACACGTTGCGCCGAACTGCTGGAGTTGCGGAGCTCCCACTCTCGTTTGCCCCTCCCTCCGCCTTCTCGAGGTGTGATTTAAACTTCTTGCAGCCTCCCACTCTTATTGGCCAATTCGAGTCCAAGCAACCCTCTCATTGGCCAGTTTGAAAAAATATAAGACGCTCAAGCTCTCGCGTTCCTGAGAGAAAGAGAGAGAGAGAGGGATGGATGGAAAGGAGGAGCGAGTCGGGAGTCTCGTGCGTCCCAGATCTCGCGATCGTTATGTGCAACGCCCACACTCAAGGCCCGTGGAACTACACTTCCCGGCGTAAAGGGGGCGGTGGTTTGCGGAGCAAACATTACGAGACGAACTCTGCGTGCGGTAGAATTGACCGTTATGTCGTCAGCTTGGTTACCGAGGATTCTTAATTGTTTATATGGTCACATACAGCATTTTTTCAAGTGGTTAGCCGGTTAGCGGCAAACGCTTCCAGACGGCGGGCAGATCAGTTTCAGGCCAGCCAAACCTTTGAAGGGGGAGTTAGAACGTGGACAGCCTTGGAATCCGCTCCAACTGTTAGCGAGATGAGGGGGTGTGAGCTGATAGAACACGAGGCTAATCGAGGCGGGAGGGGGCGTGGCCAATGTCTTAGTGACGGACAATGAAACCAGGAGGGAAAGAACGGACGTGGGTGGGCGGAGTCATGCGTGGTCGGGAGGGGCCCTTAGAACGCGCCTCTCACAGCTATTTGCTGAGTGACCCAGTGGCCTAATGGATAAGGCATCAGCCTCCGGAGCTGGGGATTGTGGGTTCGAGTCCCATCTGGGTCGTTCGTAGCTCTTGTTTTGCAGCGGGATTAAAATTTATGAAGACGCTTCCTGAGCTGTTTGATGGATCTTTCTTAGCCTTTGTTAATCGCTTTGGTTCTTCGTTCCCCCCGGTCTGGAACGAAATAAAACAAACCCTGGCCAAACTCTTGACGCGACGAATGGGAGATAGGGCGCGAGCAAGGCTAGTTAAGCATTCAAACTACCTCAGGAAACTTTGTGGGTTTCCTCCGCTCAAAAACGGTTGTTACGCGCCAAATGCACCCCGGGGATTTTTTCCAAGCTGTGCTTAGGTGGCTGGAAGCAATATTGAGCTCCCTTGAAAACATTGTGTTTGTTTCGTATCTGCGGATAACACAAAATAATGGGAGGGAAAACCCTGTTTAAATCAAATGGTTTTCAAACGTGGTTGTGGACTTCAATTCCCAGAATTCCCCAGCCATCCTGAAAAACATTGGTTTAAAACATTAACATTTGTGGTCAACAAGTGCTTCTTCACTTTGCAGTTAAGTTTGCATTTCATGAAATGCAAAATATATTCTCATGAATCAAAAATACCTTAAATAATTTGTTTAAAAATGTAATTTGAAACAGGCAAAACTACACTTTAAACCAGTGTTTTTCAAACATGGAAACTGCAACAGATGTGGACTTCAATTCCCAGAATTCCCCAG
>JAPKID020006139.1:0-10790 GCA_026931265.2 Tropidonophis doriae | reverse complement strand
AAAAATAAATAAATAAATAAATAAATAAATAAATAAAATTTCATTACTTTATAAATATACATTACTTTAGAGATTCATCACCAATCCAATGAAAGAATGAATTTTTAATATAATTTGAACCAGCAAAAGGAAATACTAAAAAGAAAACTTGAATAAGCATCCAATACCAAATAGTCAAGGGAGTGGTGACTCAGTGGCTAAGATGCTGAGCTTGTCAATCAGAAAGGTTGATAGTTCAGTGGTTCAAATCTCTAGTGCTGTGTAACGGAGTGAGCTCCCGCTGCTTGTCCCAGGTTTTGCCAACCTAGCAGTTTGAAAGCATGTAACAATGCAAGTAGAAAAATAGGGACCATCTTTGGTAGGAAGGTAACAGCATTCTGTGTGCCTTTGGCATTTAGTCATGCCAGCCACATGAAACGTCTTCAGACAGGGCTGGCTCTTTGGCTTTGAAACGGAGATGAGCACCGCCCTTAGAGTCAAGAACAACTAGCTCATATGTGTGAGGGAAAGCTTTACCTTTACCAAATAGTCTCTCCAAAAGAATGCCTGTATTTCAAAGAATTAAAAAAGATATAATTCAACCACCCATTGTACAATTTAATAAAAATCTCTACGATTGAGAAAACTGTTTTTAAAGATATGTATATTGTAATGAACTATATACCGACTACTTGGAATATAACATTTTCTGAACAAAGGTGGGCTTTCGTGTTATAATTACAAAAGGAATAATCCAGGCATAAAGACTGGATTTCAGAGATTTGTGCTTTAGCTATTTTGGAGAAAATTACACATTGGATTAATCAGGAAATGTCACATAATTTCTCCTTCTGGGAATTTTTTTTGAACATTAAACGCTTAATCGTTTTTTGAAGGTTTACAATATCAGGTGAACTTGGAATGCAATAGAGTTGTAATTACATTTTTGTTTGTTCTTTTTATATTTATATTTTTTGTGTATGGTAAATTGTTTATTTTTATTTTATATTATTTTATGTTTTTGTTTGAAAATTAATTAAAACTATTTGGTTTGTAAAAAAAAAATCTTAATACCTTGATTGGCCTGTGTAGCCAAAAAATATTGCTATGTTCCACCTTAAACATGCACTTGTATACAAATCAAATCCATAATATTACATTCATAATACATTAATTAATCAGATGTCACAAGGATTTTTCTTACATTTAAGCAAAAAGCTATTCTGAAGCATATATTACATGGCTAGAGACTCTCCTGACATTGGAGCAAGACAAAAAAATATTAACTTCCAAAGTCTGAGAAGCAAAGCTTTACGTATAATTTGTCCATTATCTGCCTTTGATTTTATGCATCCCTTCAGTTACAATTTTAACGACATGTATTTACAAATCTGGATTTACAAAAAATAAGTAGACAATTACTTCAATGGGGTTTTTTCTCCTAATGGCTTCAAATAAATCCTCAGAAAAATTGTTTGGCCTAAATTAACTTATTAGGCTTTCATGCCTAAAATAGGATTAGAATTTAAATCGCCTCATTCCCAGTCCAGCACTTCCACCATCAGCTTGGCTCCGCCAATAGGAGCCTTCACTAAATTGTGGTGATACTTTGTCCATTTAATATCCATCTTGAGGTCCCTTCTGCTTTAATTATCTTGGAAGACATGCAGTTTCCTCAGGATGATTATCTAAAATTACATGGTCAGAGATACAGAAGTTAGCTGTTTTGAGTTCAGTGCTTGTGTCTGGATTGGGCCCAATAAGGTCCTCCTTCTGATCTTCCTCCTCCTCATATGAAGACTCATCCAATGTGTTGGTCTATGTATTGACCAGATAGGTAAATAACTCATGGAGTCATGGTGGAGAATAACCAAACAGACCACAATGTGGATATTTGTTAAATGGTAACAGTTCATGTAGAAAGGAACTTAAAATAAAACTGCTAATATGTTAATGCTCTTAATATCTGTAGTGTAACCATATTTGGTCCAGTTCAGAATATTGGATTACAAAGATACGTATAACCAGAATAAGAACCAAAAGAACCAAAGGTAGGAACAATTCTTTGAGAAAAGTTACAATGGAAGGAAAAGGATGAATAAGAAGAAAATTAAAGTTCCTAAGAAAATTGCTGATGGGTTTAAAGAAAATAGAAAGAATCTTTTTTAGAAAATAGATATTCCTTTATAAAAATACTATAATCCATGGAATCAATTAATGCAAGTATAAATCTATCAAGTGTATCTTCTAAATAAATGATTAAACTCTCACCTGGCCTAATTTGATCATTTGTACAATCCTGTCAAGTTATGAGGAGGAATTTACTAGAATGTTTTATATTGTTTAAATTATTATATATCCATTTTAACAAACACTGGTCAGAGAAATGCAAATATTTCGAAGGTCCTTTGAAACTTCACAAGTAGGTGCTCTGAAGTCAATGCAGTTTGGGCACAGCTAACTTTCCTCTGCTTCAGTATCTGGTTTCCCATTCTTAATCTTTGACCTGAACATATTTAGTCACCAAATACATAGTACTTGGTCAGAGTGGAAAGAGGAACTAATAAGGAATGAATGAAGAGCTGAATGTGAGACCTGTAGGTTTAACATGGACAGCATAGTGTTACTATTAGTAGTTTCACAATTTCACTTAACTAAAGCCCTGATGACTCACAAAATAAATAAAATCCAAATAATCAAATTGTTTAAATTGGTGACCAAATAATAACATATCAAGAATTAATAGCATGGTAATCAAAATAATATTTCTTTTCTGAAGAAAAATGAATACATTGCTTTTAAGGGAAAATATTCCACTGTAATTAGATCTTGAACTAGATTTTCAAGCTGCAAATTCTATTAAGTGGCACCTTTTAATTCCTGAACTGCATAGACCAATAGCAAACTCTGTTCTGTTTTTCCTTGTGCAAAGCCAATCATATCATATCAAATTATACAACTAATTGACACACACTCCTTTAAAAATTGCATATTATTTTGGCAAGCCAAATTAACACCAGTCCCCTGAAACCATGTTTAGTAATTCTCATTGATTATGGTAACCCCTACTATTGAGGGGCGGTTTAATCAGCTACAGGCTCTCCTGCTGATGAGATGAACCAAGGAACCAGATGTTTCTGCCTTCTAGACTAATGAAAATGTCATAGATGTTTCCAGTCCATCTCAGTGAAGAAATAATTCCATCATGGTCATGATCTAGGTAGTGTGTATTGATCTTTTTGGCACAACTAAACTGAAATAAAGAGTTTACTATATTGATATACATTGTGTGTTTCTTTTGTGTGTGTGTGTGTGTGTGTGTGCATATGTATATAAAATTAACTGGATATTTTACAGATGCACAGCTGTTACATGTCTAAGGCTTTTTCACCACCAAGTCTGCAAACACATGGAAGATGATGAAGTTTATTGAGGAAATTATATTTCCAGTTCACATTATACTGTATATACAAGCTAGTGAAATATGTTTTCTGTTTATAAGCAAGGGATCTTACTAGCATTAAATTACATGAGCTGTGTCATGCAATTAAAATAGGCATACCATTTATATTAACGTTTTAGTGCTTGGTTAGTTTGAGAAGGTTAGTTTACTTGAGTTTAAATAGGTGATAATAAGCATGATGAATCAATCTGCTTAAAACTGAACATGGTGTAACTGAAAAATCTCACCATTAAACTGCACACCATACAGCATAATAATATTCTTTGGAATATGACTATTCTAATTTCTTTGTCAGATTATGTATTTATATTTTAAAGTGCTTGCTCCCTCATTGCTTTACATGCTTATGTTGCCAGTAAGAGTTTAATGTCTGGCAAGAAAAACTATGAAAATCTTTGTTTGCTTCAAAATCTTAAGAGCCATTACTAGCCAGAGCTGACCATGCCAGTTTGATTGACTAGTGGTCTAGTTCACTAAAAGATAAAGGGAAAAAGATAAAGGCTAAACTAAGCCTTCAAAACATATTTAAATGATATCCTTCTCTTCAGGACCCAACTCTAAATCAGACCTCTTCTCGCCATTTATACAGTTAAAACAATTCCATTTCAAACTTGCAAACTTTGGAAGGTTTAGTGTTTGAAAATTGTAAGACTAGGGAATTCCTGGACATTGCTGTTCAGACAAATGAGACATCAACAGGCACATAGAGATAAACAACGTTTGCACACCATTCAAAAATTAAGAGGCAAAAAAAGCTAAGAAGGAAACAAGAGCATCTCCTTGGAAGGAATTAACACCTAGATAAACAAAGATTAATGCCAGGAAGAACACTTAGAATAAAGCAATAAACAGTACTCTAATCAAGGAACTATCAACTCAGAAAACAATGAAAAAGTAAACAATGGCCTAATCAAGGTGGTACCAAGAAAGAAGCAACCCCCTACCAGCACTGATAGGGCAAGTCGCTGTATATAAATAGAGAGCACACCCCACTCCAGAGGTGGTATTCAGTCAGTTCTGACAGATTCTGGAAAACCTAATTGGGTAATGTAATGTTTACAGGAAAACAAGAGAGCATCAAGGACTCAATAGTTCAGTTCTGCCTTATGTACAGTATATTCTTCTCTATTGAGCATTATTAGAAGCATTTTCATTACAATGTGGTTTGCCTCTGGGGCGCTACCACTGAACCTTAACAAAAGGCTATTGGTAATTATGTTCTGAATTAAGTTATCTACTCCTCTTTAGAAGTACCCAAATATTCTGTACTGAAATATTATTTATGGGACCAGATTATAAAATGTGCATTTATTAAAAGTGTCAATTGATCTCTCAGTTTCAGAAACTGTGTTTATCAACACACTGTTTATCCACTATAAATTCTGATATTTGATACTATATGCAATTACTCAAAAGCAAATTGAATTGAAATCAGTGGTACCTACTCTCTTCCAAGACATTTTAAAAAAAGTTTAGAATACCAGATAATTGGAAAGCAATTAAAGATTTCCCAGTGATGAATTATTTCATTTATGGTACAACACTGCTGTGTACTAACACATAAGAAATTGAAGATATAAAATAGGAAAGCCACTAGCTTGGTAAAGATACTAGCTTACAGAGAAGAAACATTCTTCATAATAAAAAAAATAGCTAGGATTTTTGGAAAATTAAAAGAAAAGAGTCTGCAGAAGCTTTTAGGGATATATCCAACATGCAAGTTGGAAGCTGCTTATGTCTGAGGTAACTTCGTAGCTTTAACAAACTGAGAAAAAATAGTAATAGTTGCAGCAATAATAACCATAATGACAAATTATTAATTTCCTTTTGTGACTTCACATCAATATCAAAACATGCTCAACACTAGTCATTTCTTCACAGTCAGGAAGAAATCACTCCAAATATCATTAACTGAAGCAAAGAACAAATATTGGTTGAAAAATGTTTGCCCAAATCTAACAAATTCTTACCTAAGGATTAGTTTGTGTGGATTGGTCTGCAAACAACAGGAAATAGGAAATGCCTTGAAATGCTGCTGTTAAACAAGTCAAGTCCCTTGAGATGGTAAACAGTTAACAGTAACAGGGTTGGAAGCGACATTGGAGGCCATCTAGTCCAAACCCCTGGTCACACAGGAGACTTGTATGAGGGATTCAAACCTCCAAACTGCCAACCTTTCTGATCAACAAGCTCAGATAAGTTCCTCCATCTTCCTCTATATTACACAATACTTCCCCATTTAAGGAAGATGACTGCTTTCATAAATGCATAAAAACACACATTTGAGGAGTCCTTGGTGATCTCTGAGCTTGGCTGTTTCTTGCAGATGTTTCATTACCCAGATTGCATTGGTGACGTAACCTCGTCTGGGTACTGAAACGTCTCCAAGAAACAACCAAATTCAGAAGACAACAATTCTGAGCTACAAATATTCTCCTTTATTGAAAGCACTTACTTTGATAAGGATGGGGGAAAGCTGCAGTAAATAGCTGATAGGTAAATATAACGTGCTTATGTTGAATCTGATGTAACATTCCTTTGATATTTTAGATCCAAATGCAACATGCCTTGCATTTCTATGAAGCACAATGCTTGATCTTTCTCCTAGTTAGAAAAGTGGTCCTGCTTTGTGGTTTAGTTTCAAAGTGGGTTGCACTCAAGCTTGCAATGAAGTGAAATGCCCCTTTAAAGATCTGCACAACCTCTTAGATTAGTGCCCATTAAAGAAATTAGAGTTCACCTCTCTAATTATAATACACTGAAGAGTTATTTCACCTTTTATCTTCATTTTCTTTTAGGATGTTAATCCAGCTAAAATTTCCCTAACTAATACACTAAAGCCTAGGTAAACTGTATGAAGAACAGTATCATTAAGGGGCCTACTAAACCTTGTAAATGAACCTGATTTAATATAAAGTTAATTGGCTGAAAATTACCATATATGTCAAATAAATACTGTATTGTAACTATTCCAGTGCAGTATAGGATTTAGAGAATATTACATCCTCAGCTATATATTTGAGAAGGTGCTTTTAATATTCAAATGGTTAAAAATATAAAATAATCAATTATAAATTATTGAATGTATCCATATTCAGATTTAAAATTGACCGAGCAAAATAAAGTTGATCACATTAGCATGTTGGTTTAATGTAAGAGAATTGTACCAACTCTAGCAAGAATCTACTTGTGCAAGAGTCAGAAACAATTAATCCCACTGTAGACTATAGAAGACACATTTTTGATTGCCTCTGTGGTGGGAAAGTCAGAGTCAATCCTTATCTGTTTCTCTGGTTTTTTGGCAACCCACCACTGATGCACACAAAGCACAATTAGGACTAGGCTATGAGTCTATTTTTTGCTAAAATGGGACTGTGTTGGCAGTTTTACAAGCAAGAACTGAATTAACGTGTTTAAACATTTAAGTCCTTGTACTTAGCTGTTCTTATCATATTAATAATGGAAAATATCCTTTGCATATACTGTATGTAATTGTCTTCAACCTATTGTATATGAATTTTCACTTCTTTTATATATAAGCTTTTTATAGGTATATGTGCTTTCCCACTGACAAATAACCATCCTCTAAGTAAAAGTGTTCCTATTTTGAAAAGAGCATGAAATTTGTCCTTCAAGTCTCTATAGCTTGAAGAACAAACTTATGTTTAGCAGCATTAATATTACCCCCAAAGCAAGATGGCCACACTTCAAAACAACTTTTTGTGAGAGGTATCATCCTATGCCAGATACCATTTCTACCCAAAAAGCTGTCCAATGGCTGTGGTTAATTGCCACGCTACTTTTCTCCCCCTTCAAATCTTTGGTTTGGACTTTTCTTTCTCCTGAATTGACACTAGTACTTTCTTCTAGCTCATTTCCTTATGATTGACCTAAAGATCCTTGGTTAGGCATTTTCTCTGATCAGACCTCAGACCTTGTTATTGTTCCACCCAACTAACCTTCTGATACATTAAATTCTAACGAGGGACTTTGAAGAAAACTAAGTAGTGATTTCTCTCTATGGCTTCATGGCTTCCTCTTCACAGTTACTAGCTTGATATTCTTTTGTCCAAGCCAGACCACCAAGGGTTCTGCTTTAGTTTACTGTTTTTAATGCTTTCTAATGCTAAAACTAGCATGATCTCAGCTGGTCTCTGAAGTGAGATCTGTATTTTATTAGAGTTGTGATTGGAAAGGAGTAGTGAAAAAAAAAATGTTCTTTTCCCCACAGTGGATTCCCAGGAGTGGTTTAAGAGTTACCATAATGCTGAATGCAAGAAAACAAAGAGCAGGTTGGCTAAAATTAGCTCTAGGTATTCGACATTCATAATTGAAAGAGAAAACAACATGAAGCCCATCACACTGGGATAATACTTCAGCTCTTTCTCTCTCTCAATTTATGTAACTTATAAGGCACCTGCTAAATAAAGAAGAATATTTCATAGCTTGGGGCTACAGTATCAGAATGGCAGCTTCTTTCTGTATATTAATACACATATTTCAAATTAACATAGGAAGCCTTGTTCCAGGTATCTTCCCAAACCAAAGTGTGTTCAGCAGTTACCTTCTCAATTGTTGGCTCAGTATTCCTTCCTGGAAAAGTGTGCCCTGCACTGATTTTATTAATTTTACAAAACCATTTTTAATGGATCCTGACATTTAATCATTAAATGTGTTGCGTTTAAACTGTTGTTTAGAAATGTTAACATGGGGAAATGCCTTTGTTGTTTTAAAATGTTCACATAGGATTATAGCCATAACTGTTAGCGAAAGAAAAATGGGTAGTTTGACATGATCCAAAAGAGAAATGAGTACTAGTGAACTTCCTTAGGATCATCAGAATGATGAAACTGTGATTGCTGTTTGACACAGAAATGTTAAGTTGATGAATCATTAGTTATAACATTCTGAATGACCTATGCCTGACATTTAAAATAAAAATAAATACTGCTTAAATATGACCTCTTCTGGTTAATTAATAGCTCAAGATATCCCAGCACACTGTAGCACCATAGTCCAGTCACCATTAGTTATTTCTAGAATGCTTCCAAAAGCAGATAGAGCAATAGTGATAGGATCTCCATGTTTAAGAATGTCTTTCTATATATCATGTAGGAAGTCACCCATAGATTTTTCAGAACCATCCAACAATTAGTATATGTATCAGACTACCTGTGGGAGAAAATACAGCATGCTGAATCCTTTCTTGTCAAGTAAATGATAGATGGGATATTACTGTTTAAAAAATTCTTCTCTACATGTAGATACAGGGAGTCCTTGACTTACGACCACAACGGAGCCCAAAATTTCAGTTGCTCAGCGAGACATTGTTATGTGAGTTTTCTCCATCTTATAATTTTTCTTGCCATAGCTGTTAAATGAATCATTGCAGTTGTTAAGTTAGCAATGTGGTTGTTAAGTCAATCTGTCTCCCCCATTGATTTCTCAGAAGATTGCAAAAGTTGATCACATGACGCTGGGACACTGCAACCATCATAAATATGAATAATTCAAATAATGCCAAGCATCTGAATTTTGATCATGTGACCATGGGATACTGCAACGATTGTAAGTGTGAAAAACGATCACGTAACTTTTTTTAGAGTGCTGCTGTAATTTTGAACAGTCACTAAATGAACTGTTGTAAGTTGAGGACTACCTGTACATTCACAGGAGTTTTCCAGACGTAGTCCTATTACAGCATTAAACTGACACATGTCAGGGATATCTAAAAGCAAAGCTTCTTGTAGTGTAAGTGATTGCCAATATGTCCCAGCTGATTCTGCTATTATATTTCTTCTCCATTATCGTTTTGGACGAATGGCTTGTTATTATGACTGCCATACATTTCATTTAGTGTTTCTAAATGGGATCATCTGCCACATGGTTGGGTTCCGGCTACTGCTACTGCCGGTTTGCTCAGGGATGCACTGCATGTCCACACAGTTGATGTGCGCTATGTGTGCATGTGCAGTACTAAAAAATGCTTCTGCACATGTGCAGAAGCAAAATAAAAGATGGTGGCATCTATGGTGCAGCTGAGAGAACTGGCTCACTGTGAGAACAGGTTTGGGGACGTGGCAGGCCAAGTTACTACCAAACTGGTCTGAACTGCTAGGAACTCACCTCTGATCTGCCACTCCCCCTTTCTCTCCTTCCCACCATTGACATTTTTAGGATGCACCTCATTTTAATTCTAAAACCCTTACTTAGCCCTTACTTTCCAAATGCTCTGTGTCCAAGTTAAATTCCCAGACTCTAGTAGCTTGAGGATAGTAAACAAAGTGCTTGAGCCACCCCTAAACATAATTTTTGGTTTTAAATAGAAAGCCTTCCTTTATGAGGATGTTCAGTTCACAGCTGGAGCAGTGTAATTTTTACACAGGTCCCAGCAATCAATAAAAAAAGCTACAGGAGGAATGATTTATCTTGTTGGTTACAGAGACTGTCACCGAGAGAAATTGTAAAAGATCAATTTACACAACCTGGTGTGAGAATGTTATTGATATAACATGGCCGATCAGTTTCTGGTTGTCTGTGGGCAGTCACTGAAAACAGGACTCTGCCCTCTGATAGGGCCAGTGACCAAGATCTTAATAGACTTGGTGGTCCATAAAATGGATAAGAAGCCAATGGAGGAAGACATTGTCAAAAAGGCCCTTGCTAGGCTAACTGGGCAGCAGCAAAAAAGGATTGGCTGAATGCCGATCACTTAGTTAAGCAATGTCAGGCTATTCCCCCCCCTCCCTGCTTTATTTTCCCTTTCCTCCCACTGTGAGAACAGTTCACTTGGAGACTTGCTGCCTTAATTACAAAGAGCCCTTTTAAATACAGGTCACAGGAGTTGGCTCACTTGAAAGGAAATAGGAAACAAGCTACCTTCCTCGGAAAAAAACAACAACTTCCACTTCTCAAATTAGTTAAATGAAGCTTATCAGCAGTAGTTAGTTGATCCTTTGACAGTATGTTAATTGCAGTTCTTATGTTAACTATGCTATAAAGACTTGGTATATGATTTTTTAAATAAAAAAACATAAAGATGTGTGTGTGTGTTTGTGTGCATAATGTAAAACCTGAGATTGGCAATTATCAATATTTAGATATGAGACCTATATTTATGAAAGGAACAGCTTAATGTGGTTGATTTATGGATGCACATTTCATTTAAAATTGGGAAAACCTCATGTGCGAAGATATGAGACATAAGATGCTGAGCTTGTCAATCAGAAAGGTCAGCAGTTTGGTGGTTTGAATCCCTAGCGCCACCTAACGGAGTGAGCTCCTGTTACTTGTCCCAGCTTCTGCCAACCTAGCAGTTTGAAAGCATGTAAAAATGCAAGTAGAAAAA
>JAPKID020006138.1:0-10790 GCA_026931265.2 Tropidonophis doriae | reverse complement strand
TGATACATGTATTACAGCTAATGCAATGACACTTAAATGCAATGACCACTGAAAACAAAATTCAATTGCAAGAAAATGAAATGTCTGGGAAAAAGTAACATTTAATGATTTAATTACAAGTGAATTTTAAGACGGAAAAAGTATATAAAAAGGGCATAAGAACAAACCACAATGCAGAAACTAAGAATTTCAAGATGAAAACTCTGAAACTAAATTAAGATTCGTGGAAAATATATCTTTATGCACACTGTAAAAAGGCCAATGGTGCGCCACTGATGGGTAGAGTGATAGAGGCGCCTGTGCAACGCACATGAAGTTGAGTGATGCGTAGTCACATATGTACGGCGTTCTGTACCCAAGCTAGCTGGAGGAACATTTTAAAATACAGTTCAATTCACTAATCGCAAGTGATCTGATGTTTTTGTACAACAGATATACTGCGGTTCATGGTACGAAAAAAGTCTCAAAAGTGTCCCCAAAACTTCTCGCTCCACTGCCCTTATATCCAGTGATCTAAGGCAAGCATCTTGTGCAGAAGGTGCACAGGTGTGGCTGGGATGTATTTCATACTTGCAAGAGTGTGGGGATTTTTCCCCAGGGAGCGAAGAGGCACAGAAACCTGGAATCTCTAGTATACAGGAAAAGAGCAATGGGGGACCTCCCCCAGCAGGGTATATCTAGGAGTTATGCAAATAAAAGCTTTGGTCTGACAAGATTTTTGCCTGTAGGTGAGCAACAATAAAGAAACTACTCTAAAATACTCTAAAGCAGGGGTCTCCAACCTTTGCAACTTTAAGTCTGAAGGACTTCAGCTCCCAGACTTCTCCAGAATTCTGGGAGCTGAAGTCCGTACCATGAACCGCTGTATATCTGTTGTACAAAAACATCAGATCACTTTCGATTAGTGAATTGAACTGTGTTTTAAAATGTTCCTCCAGCTAGCTTGGGTACAGAACACCGTACATATGTGACTACGCATCACTCAACTTCATGTGCGTTGCACAGGCGCCTCCATCACTCTACCCATCAGTGGCGCACTATTGGCCTTTTTACAGTGTGCAAAGTTTGGAGACCCTTGCTCTAAAGTAACTCAATGGTGGCGCAGTGGTTATTATGCAGTACTGCAGGCTATTTCTGCTGACTGCCGTCTGACTGCAATTTGGCAGATCAAATCTTATCAGGCTCAAGGTTGACTCAGGTTTCCATCCTTCCGAGGTCAGTAAAATGAGGGCCCATATTTTCGGGGGCAATAGTCTGACTCTGTAAACTGCTTAGAGAGGGCTGTAAAGCACTGTAAAGTGATATGTAAGTCTTAGTGCTATTGCTATTGGTTGGTTCTTGGTTCCTTAGGCCTGACAGGTGGTGTCAATATGCTTTGGTTATTGTCCCTAAGTTTTAATGTGTATTGGAAGACAGTCTGTTCCTCTAAGGAGTCTGATTTCTCAAGCACAATGGAGCTACCAGCCAACATATTAGAACTACTGAACTAAATTTCAACCGGCTATTATAAAATACGGGATGAGGTAGCATAAGAACATAAGAATAGCCTTGCTGGAATAGCCCATCCAGTCCAGCATTCTGTCTCACACAGTGGCTCACCATTTGCTTCAGGGTCTTCCCAAGCAAATGTCTTCACCTGCTTATGATTCCCTGCAAATGGCATTGAGAGATATCCTGCCTATCTCTCCAACTCAGAGGGTGTCCTTAGGCATCCATAATGATAGCCATGGATACCCTTGTTCTCCATGAACTCGTCTAATTCTGTCTTAAAGGTGTCAAGGCTAACAGCTGTCACCACTTCTTCTGGCAGTTGTTCGAATTCTTTGAGCTGTGGTGGCCTAGAGGTGGAGCTCTTGCCTCACAATCAGGAGCTTGTGAGTTCAATCCTAGGTAGAAGCAGATATTCCTTTGTCTCACCATAATGAGAATATATCTGCTGACCAAAATTCTGCATTGGCGATAGGAAGGGCATCCAGCCAGTAAACACTCAGCTTGCTTCCGTTGCCCAGACTCCACTCCGCAAGGGATTATGGGGTTGTTAAAAGAAGATGATGATTAGTAGTTCAAATTCTTGTAGAGAGCTTAAATTGCAATAAATCTTATAACCATTTGATCTGCCTGGATCTCCTGATTTCCCTGGTGTTTGAAAGGTGGCAGGGGAGGCAGGGTACACTTTGGATTTCTGAGAAATGCCTGTTTCTTCCTGGTTCCTGCTACAATTTGTAAATATGATCATAATGTGCTCTTAGATTTTCAGATGTGCCCACTGGCCTTCAAAGACTTCCTATCCCTAACTTAAGTCTTTGATATTTTGCATATAAAATTATATTCCATTCTCCGAGGTTTCCAGTCACTAATAGGCTGATACAATTTGTAGATAAATAGCAATAGTACTTAGACTTATATATCACTTCACAGTGCTTTCCAGCCCTCTCTAAGCAGTTTACAGAGTCAGCCTATTGCCCTCAACAATCTGGGTCCTCATTTTACCCACCTCGGAAGGATAGGTCAATCTTCAGTCTGCTGGGATTCAAACTGCCAAACTGCTAGCAGCCGGCAGTCAGCAGAAGTAGCCTGCAGTACTGCATTCTAGCCACTGCACCACCACAGTTCTTGGGTAGGTAGTCCTAATTTGGCAACCACAACTGCAGCCCACAACTTGGTCATTAAATCAATGGTCACTAAATGCAGCCAGGACTGTGCTTATGATCTGTTTTGCTTTGCAGACTTCTGAAGGTTGTGAATACAAGGATTGGTCACAAAGTTACTTTTTCATCTTTGAAGAATTGCATTGTAACTTTGGTCACTAAAGGGGGCAGTTGCTAAATAAGGACTACCTGTACTCTTGAATAATTGCAAATAAATTTGTCCAAGTCTTTACAACTAAATACCCCCGATTTAATTTTCAGCAGACTGAGTTGCAGTATTCTGTTTTGTTCTTTTTAGGCATCATACATGAATCCTTTGAAAGGCTTTCTGATTCGTCTTTTGACTAAATAATGTTAGTGCTCAGAAGGGCCTTGATGTTTCTTCCATTTGTCATTCTATGCAATTTAATAGCATTCCCTGCTTGATAAATGAAATTCAAAAAGCTCTCATGACATATCTATACTGCTCCTTACAATTCCTCAGCCAAAAACAAGAAAGGGCATTCTGGCAGGCTCATCTACAAGTTCTTGGTTCTCACATGCCAATTACCTTTGGGCCTTCAAGACAGCTCCTTTCTTTTGCAATGGTTTTCTAAAACTGCAGCTGTTATTTGCTAGGAAGTTTTATGTTGCAATGAATTGTATTTGAGATGTCAAGTTGCCCATTCATTAGTTTGTTTACACATTGAAGCTAGATGCAGTGTTTTAGTAGTAGACTCTCACATCTAAATTTCAGATAGTTGCATCATTGTATGTAGTGTATTGTGTTCCTAAGTAGTCTGTGCCTAGGCAAATACTTATTCTGCTGTTTGCTTGCTTTGCAATCCTTTGTACTAGTAAACAGACATCCGATGACTAATGCCACAAGAGTTCCCCAGAAAAATATATACTGCTGTGGAAGTACAATTGTTTAATGCAACTCAGCATGTGAATGTAATGCCCTACTTTCTTTTCCAAATCACCTTACCCACAACCAAGGAATTAGATTATCAGAGAGACTGGAGTGACAGTGGGCTCTCATGACTATAGAAGGGAATATTTGATAGTGGCCAAACATCAATTAAGCCAATTTGATATAGTGGATATTGGCATCAGGCTAGAAACCAGGTGTGTGAATTCTAGTCCTGCATTAGGCACAATGCCAACTGGATGATCTTGGACCAGTCACTTTCTCTCAGCTCTAGGAAGAAGGAAGCAAGCCACTTTTAAAAAACCTTCCCAACAAAACTGCAGGGACTTGTCCAGGCGTACTCTGAAAATCAGACATAACAAAATGGAAGAAAAGAGACCAATTAAGTCTGTTATGCCAGGAAATTTCAATACATGCTCAAAGGTGCTACCTCCTCCTAAGTGCATCAAAGTCAACCTCCAACTGTGAAATCATGTGTTGGCTCTGGATGCAATTTTTACTTTTTCTCCATGCATTAGTGGAAGCTTGGTCATGAGCTCCAAAGTAGCACTTCTTCATATGCCCTAAGGACTGGAATACCTTAAAAAAATATATGTATGATTCCAATGAACTTACGTATAAGTATTTAATAAGTGCCCTTTACATATACAGCAATTATGAGGAAGGCCTTGGTGGTAGTACTGACTGGAATCCTGTTTGTGCAACTGCTACTTAAGTGAGTTAGATTTTACCACTAAATAAAACACTTTTTGACTTGTATTGTCTCACTGTCAGGGGTGTCAAACTCGCGTTATCACATGACACATTGGGACTTTTTCCCCCTTTGCTAAACCGGGTGTGGATGTGGCGAGTTTGATAGCCTTGCATTAAGTGCTTTGATTTTTTTGCTACTATGCTGATTTATCATGTTTTTCCCACCCAATTCTATTTTTTATTACTGGTACTCAATCCTGGGAATTGGTGGAATGTTAGGATAGATTTTTAAAATAAGTAATTGCATAATTCAATTTAGCTATGTCAAATGAAATTTAAAAAAAATTGCATCCTTATAAATCTCTTACACAAAATTGGTTATGGTGCATGCCACTGCAGAAATTCTTCTATGCAAGCATAAGGATTAAGTGGGATGCTTTCAGTACAAAAGTGCTCTCATAGTATGGTCATATGCCCACTTTTAAGATCCCTCAAGAATTCTGCATAACTTTCTGATTTATTACGAAGTAATAATTTCCTTTTTGTAATTAGGCTTGTAAGAACAGAATTGACAAAAGATGGTTTCCCAAAACAAAGATTTTAAATCGATGATGACTTGGGACAAAATATAAGTTCAAAACATGACCCAATATTTTATGTAGAGAATATTTTATTAGTTTCTGTAATCAAACCCATGTAAATAAGACCTTACATATTTAATACAGTGCGTTTACCCCTGTACAAATGAAAAAAAAAAGTTTAAACTTTTCTAGACCAATATGGCTGTTAATTTCTGTACAATGCCAACTCACAGAACAAGTGGATATCTTTCTCCAAAGCTGACATCACAGCTAAATTTCCAAAAAAATGCAAATTATAATATTTATATAAAAAAGATAACCAACAGCATTTCACTAGGCATCAATAGCAGCAACAGACTTTTCCAGATTTTTGCCATCATCTGAACAAAATTATACACATTACACTGTTTTTGATTCATTCTTTGTTCCAGAAAGGGGTTGGGAAAATTGTCAGAGAAAATAGTTTGGTATGATGTGCCATGTGGTGCCCTCCAATTGACTTGAAAAGTCTGAATAACTTCATTATACAGCTCTGCTATAGCACAGTCACAACTACATATTGTAAGCAGGAATGAGATATTTTACATTCACAGAAGTTATCATACAGTACTTTTCCTACAGCTATACTACTAAAAGATACAATTTAAGAAGGCATTATTTGACTTGATTCTATTTTCCAGCACAATGAGCAGAAAGAGTGATGCAGCTCTGATATAAATATCTGGTTTTTGTGGCCCAAAATCAAATGCTTGCTGCTTTATACTCACAAATTAAGAAGCATTTCAAGGCCAAAGGCTTTCTTCTCAAGCACTGTCTAGTTCTAGCTCAACGTAACTGGCAATATAAAAGGGAGCCTCCCAAACTGCCCTTCTGATATTATATTAACATGGAGAAGCAATTAATATCTTTTTTCAGTTAAATTCAGCACCATAATCAAACTGTAGTAGCAGCCACCTCCTGCCTTTCTTGGAAATCTGACATCAAACATTTACAAAATGAAATGGTGTGTGATAGGAGTAGGGGGTGATTAAGCTGCTCTTTATGACTTTATTCATGGTCATAAATTCTCCTGCTCCATTTTGAAAAAACCTCTTATTTGGGCATGAGCAGCCCAAAATCCAACCCAGTGTTTTCTCCCAACATGGTCTTCTCCAATCTGCCCTTCTTCTCTAAATAAATCAGCAGCAAAAAGGAGAATGTTTACCTTTGGCTAATCAAATGCCTCAGGAGCATTATTTAGTTTTGCACCATTGAAAAAGCAGACAGGTGCTTCAATTCTGATTGATCACATTCATTCATGCAACGGCATACAAAATGTCCCATAGAAAAGTCCCACGATTCCAGATCTTTAGCACTCATAACTGATCACATCTGTCTCTGTTTTTGCTACTCGTAGCTTTGAACAGGTATGCCTCGCCCTCTCTGGGCTCAAGGTTTCTTCGGCTGACATTTCACTCTTCATATTTGTATGTAGACACATCATTTTATGATTTTGTTTCTTCTGTCTTGATGGCCTGAGGTTTGATTGGACCAGTTCTAATGGGCTTGGGTGCTGTTGTAGCATTCTGTTTCTCTTCCACTTTGTCTTGACAGATTCCAGAGGTGGAGTCTGTCGCTGCCTCTGGAGCTTTACTCCCATTGTCACCCACTTTCTGTATTTTGCCTCCAGGTGGCTTGCTCTGCTGCTGCTCAGAGAAAAATCTCTGCGTTGACTGAATGACTTCTGCTCTCTGCTTTGCCTTAATAAAAAAGGATTGTGACATTAAACAAAGCAGCCCAAAGCAACCATAACTACTTATGTTCATTAAGGTTGGTTTTTAAAAAAAATAATATCCTGGTAATACTTTTCAAAAATGGAATCTAGTACCATCTCTTGGGAATTTCCTTTATATGCTTATGATAGTTGCCTTTCATTCTATGGGCTTCAACGCTTACTGATATTTCCTACCAGCTGTTTTTACATTCCCTTATATCTAAATTGTACTAGAATACAAGAATTAGGAGGTTCAGTGATGATTTTGAGTACTGTTATCATAACTAGTAATTTAAAATGCTGGACAAAATATATAATAACATTAAGTAGTTTTCATACAATATGAAAATGGCAATTTTATTGCACAAAGTGACTACAGTAATTTATCACAGACAATAAGTTCATACTTTCTTCAAATATTTCCCTTCTTGGATATTATAAATTGATCAATTTGTAGTATGCTTGTTTGAAAAAAGATATTGCACACACATAGCTATGCTATTAATATAGCAATAGCAATAAGACATATACTGGTTCACAGTGCTTTGCAGCCCTCTCTAAACTGTTTAGAGTCAGCCTATTGCCCCCAACAATCTGGGTCCTCATTTTACAGACCTCGGAAGGATGGAAGGCTGAGTGAACCTTGAGCCTGGTGAGATTCAAACTGTCTGCAGTACTGCATCCTAACCACTGCGTCCCAAACTGCTTTGTTCTTTTTATTAACTTAATATGCAATTCTATGCTTTTCCCTGGGAACCAATGCTGTGTTTTGAAAACAGAATAGCACATACATAATTCAATTAAAAGTTACAAGATTAAGTTATAAACTCAATACCCACCAACTAAGGCTTGGATAAAACAGGGCAACATGAAGATTTTAGCAATGTGCTGATAAATCAAGTGATCTCACTTTTCTCAGATTAACACTCTTTCATGAATGAAAATAATGGAAAAGATTAAGCAAGTGATGCCATCGCTTTCAACCACATAAGTTCATCGATTATAGATTCTTTCTGCTTTTATGACATCCCCACATGGACTTTGCAAGACAGCTCAATTTTAAGGGAAAAAGGCTTAATTGAAGAGTCTCCAAGTGCTTTTCTACCAATTTTATGGAGTGAAATGCAGCTATGGGTGGTTTTGCTTGAGTTTTAGACTTGAAGAAAGAGGAAAAACACACAGAATGAATACAGTTGACCAGATCTTAGACTGCATTACAAGTAAGTAGGTGAACTTAAACCTATTGCTGGAAATTTAGTGATGGGTTTTGCTGTTTCTATTTGGCCACCTCAGAGGGAAATCTGAATCTTAAACAAAGTATAGTATCTTGCCTTGCAAGTTGTTAAGACTGTACTGTGGTTAACACAGCATGGCCATCCAAAAATACTAACCTTTATGTCTTGTTCAGCCTTCATCGCAGCCTGGGCCTGATTGCCTCTGACTCCAGAGAATGATCCACAAGGACCCCTCGGCACATGTGGCAAACGAGGGTGGCTCAAAAGACCTGTGGTCATCTGAGGTGGCATCTGACTAGCCAGTGCCACTGGCGGCCTCTGAACGGGTGCTGGGAAGGTGTTAGTATGTGGGGCTCTTACCAATGGAGGGACCAGGTTAGGCTGAGAGAGGATCTAAGTGGGGGAAAAAAACAACAACAACAAAAAAGAGAGACATTTAGCTGTTAGCAAACTGCCAACCTGAGCATATGGTGGCTTTTCTGCAGGGAGCATGCCTCTGTTATTTAACAGTGCCAAGTAGTGGGTTCACTTTTTATGTTAGGATTGGCTCTGTTTGGAAAATTCAGTGTGGGAAAATCTTAAGGATACTGTGCTTAAAAACTGTAGCAGCACATCAGGGACCAAGAGGGGAGAACAGGTGACACCCTCAAGATATATATATATCAAGATGTGGGAACTGTTAGAACACAGATTTATTCCTCTAGTCTAGGCAATATCCAGCAGCTGCAAATTTCATATGCAATATCCAAGGCAGTCTCAAGTCAAAAGTATCTCATCTTTCCCTATCAGAAGCTTTACAGCATTTGCATTCTTTTAAAGAGGGATTGGTGTGGGAGTTTTTTCCTGCCAACTATATATTTTAGAAATTTACTTCACAGCTGCATTTCATGTAAGCAACTAAAGGAAAAACAATCACTATGAGTTTCTCTACAATCTGAGTGAAATGGTGGAGGTTATGCAAAGAGACCTTTGCCCTCTGACAATTCCCATTCCTTCTGCACAGGAGACATTCTAAGTACATTATGTTGTAAACAGTTGCTGGAGACATGAAGCCCTTCTCTGACAGGCTATTTTGTCCTTCTCCCTTCAAATGATTAACCTTGGATTATAATGAGAGCCATGTGGGGAAGTCTGTGGTCATCCATTTGTTGTCCAATTTTCTCAACTTCACAAGCATATATTTAACTGAAAACAAAATACTTTCCTCCCGATACTAAAACACTCACATTAATTATAATTATGGAAAGCCTACTGAATAAAGTATCTGATGTATTTTGGGATCCAGGAATTCAAAACATAACCAAGCTAATTAATATCCCATCCTACTGCAAAAAACCAGCTGCTGCCCACCTGTGGTGCAAACTGAGGAGGAAATGGTTGCGTCATTCTCACAGCTGCTGATTGGAATTGCTTTTGGTAAATAATGGTGTTAATTTTATTGGTCTGACTGTTTGGACTTGTAGAGACGGCCCTTGAAGATAAAATACATTGTTAGTTAATGCATCATAAATAACATCAATTCTTGTAATGTTCATATTTCTACCTTATCTGGAAGAAAAAAATATGCATGAAGTAAATGATAAGTTTCAGATTATGCAACAAAATGTGCATTAATAGTATAATCTACATCACCATGAGATTCATATAAAATTGCATTTAATACTTTTAGCCACATAATGAGAATAATAAAGCTTTGGTAATTCTTTTGGATTCCAATGAATATAAATGCAGAACTCTTGCATGTGTTCAAACTAATCAAAGTTGTGTTTCTTTATGTTAGTCTCCTGATGCTCACTAGAAGCAGAGTACTTGATATTCACTATAATTGTGAATGACACAATTGAGTTCTTGAACAATTAAGATACAACTGCTTATAACATTAATGACTAGCCATATTAAAGTATTAAGAATTCTTAATCCAACCAATACATATATTTGACACATATACTGTATTTGACACATATATTTGACACATTCTAACTAATAGATAAAATCTAGTAATCTTCACACTATATATATCACCCTAATCCTATCCCAACACGTTCATTATTTAACTCGGCATGCTTTTAAAATACAATTCTTCAGATAACAATGGCCAGAATCTAATGAATTGTAAATACAATGAAAATTTTCCTGATAGCCCTAACAGACAGCTGTTTTTGTAAATTGAAATTTATATCAAAAAGCATTTTCCGATATGGCATGATGGTCAATAGTTGAAAGAAGAAATAATTATTCTACAAGAGCAATCTTCTTATAGAGGTGTAAGAAGATCTTTGGAAGTCAGTTTCCTAGTTCTTGCACTTCCTTTGTCTGCTTCTGTCTTTCAAGGAAGCAATATATTCCAAAAATGTTGGCAAAACACTTGTCTTTTTCAGTTTTCAAAAAGAGTGGCTTTTCCATTTTCATTTGTTCATAGGCTCCTGTAAAAATTAGAGCTTAGCATAACACAAAGGCTAACAAAGGCTTTCATCTATGTAATATTTGAATATCAATCAAAAATGTATTGATTACAGGTAGTCCCCATTTTACGAACACAACTGAGCCCAGAATTTCTGCTGCTAAACAAATAATCTGTTAAGTGAAATTTGCCCCATTTTATGATTTTTCTTGTCATAATTGTTAAATGAATCACTGCAATTATTAAGTTAATAACATGGTTGTTAAATGAATACGGTTCTCCCACTGACTTTGTTAGAAGGTTGCAAAAGGTGATTGCATGATCCTGCAACCTTTGTAAATATGAGCTAGTTGCCAAGCATCCAAATTTTGATTACGTGACTATGAGAGGTGCTACAACAGGTAAGTGAAAAACAGATCATAAATCATTGCTTTCATTGCCGCTATAACTTTGAATGGTCACTAAATGAATTGCTGCATGTCGAGGTTTACCTGTACCGTATTTTCCGGCGTATAAGACGACCGGGCGTATAAGACGACCCCCTAATTTTACAGTTTAAAAAACAGGTT
>JAPKID020006137.1:0-10790 GCA_026931265.2 Tropidonophis doriae | reverse complement strand
ATATTTTCAGAAATTTAAATTGTCACAGGGAATTTTATGAAAACCTAATGAAAATGTTTTTAAATAATGCTATGAAAATTTTTTAAAAAGTCAAATAAAAAAAAAGGAAAGTGCTTCAGTATCGGACAAAACCCCTACTGCTCACTATGAAAGCTGGAATGCCCACTAGTGGGCAATAGGGACCAGGTTGACTACCACTGTTAGATGATTAACAGCATTTAAAAATATTGAAACTTTCCATAACATCATTTATTAATTACTATGATGCAACTTTATTTCTCTTAATCACCTCTTTTCTATTAATTACTATGCCAGTATGATGCTGAATGCACCTCTCTTAATGTTTGCCAAGCTCCCTAGTTCTCCTAATCTTTTTACACTATTTTAATTTTTCAAAATTATTTGAAATTATTTGATTATTTGAAAAGTTAGTGTAACTAAACAACTTTGTTTTCAGGGATGTGTCTGGTCGCATCTATGTTCTTAGGGCTCATCCTCATATCCCAATAACTGTAACATAAATAGACACATGTAGCATGTGTCTATTTTTAATGGATGTATTTTCATGGCAGTCACCTTTTTTATTGGCAATCAGTTGAGAAAGTAGCTTAGCTGTAGCTGTTCAGGTAGCAATAGTAATATAGGAGAAGTATATTACTTCTCCTATATTACTTCTCCTTTTTCCAACAAAAGGCTTGCCATCTTATTACGGTGATATTGGAAATGTCCCTAAACCAGGACCTGAGCTCTAGCAAGTTCCTATTAACCTTAGTGTCATTTTACCCTTAGTCAGTGGGCATGTTGTCTATGGTCATTTCAGCTTGGGCTCATATAGAGACCAAACATTACTGTTCACATTTCTGCCAAGGCATTAGATGGGTCTCTGTCAAATATGCTATCTGGGCATTTATGCATGCTCTTTAGGTACATATGTAGTCCTCTTTGGGAAAACTAATATCTTTTTTTACATCATATTTTTTAAAAACTGCACTAGATCCATCTTTAAAGAAAAAGTATCATCAGTCTTTGAAGAAGCTGTCAATCTAGTGTTGCAGACAGATGTGGGTTGCTCCCGGTTTGGCCCAGATCAAGCGAACCAGTAGTGGCGGCAGCGAGAGGCTCTTCCCGC
The DNA here is from genome assembly GCA_026931265.2 of Tropidonophis doriae. Taxonomy (NCBI): domain Eukaryota; kingdom Metazoa; phylum Chordata; class Lepidosauria; order Squamata; family Natricidae; genus Tropidonophis; species Tropidonophis doriae. Next base: position 9,661 of record JAPKID020006137.1, on the reverse strand, counting down.
CCACCCAGACACTTCTGCACATGCACGCACACACACATGAGTGAACCTGTAGTAAAAAAAAATTGGAAACCCACCACTGGTTGCAAAGGTTGATTTAAGCAAGGGATATGAGTTGGATCTACCAATGTGTGTTGTTACTTCTTTCCCCAACTAGTTCATTAACAGAGTTGCATCTTTGCCAACAAGAGCTTTTGTATAACTGCACCTCCTACTAGTTCTGTTACTTGCAGGTTATAACATTTTACATACACAGACTAATTTCAGATGCTGCCAGCTACATCCAAATTATTCTCTTGCCTAAGTTACTAATTTGAAATATGAATTAGTGTGAAATCATCTTTCTTTTCCTTCCTCCCTTCCTTCCTCCCTTCCTTCCTTCCTTCCTTCCTTCCTTCCTTCCTTCCTTCCTTCCTTCCTTCCTTTCTTTTACAAGGTTACAAGGGCAATTTAGAGGCATAAGGTAACCTGGAAGGGAGCATCCAAATGCTCTTTGCAACTTCTTCATTGCATCTGGCAATGTGTCACTCAGGCCATTCCTGACATGGGAATAGCATGCTTCTGGAAGGATGGTAAACTTTGGTTAAGAAAAAGCCCAGCTGACAAGTTGTGAGATAGAGGAGGAATTTAGGATGATGCATAAAACAGTTTTCTCAATCTGCTGGACAGGTCCCTTCCAATTAACCCTGCACTGTTCCATCTCTGCACCCAGTCAGCTCAACTGTTTTGGGATATTGCCAAAAGCCTACTTGACATATATTCAGAAATAGCCCATGTAACAGGACACTGGCATGGAGCAGCACCATATTAGTGACCTGTCACTTGGGCAACTTGAAAGATAATTAAATAGCTTGTGCCCCAAATATCCATCAATTCATCCACTGCATCTCATCACGTGTTAAAGAGAATTATTAGTTATAATTATTATATTATATTATAATAAATTATTACAATATTATATAAAATTATTATTATTATAATAAATAACATAAATTGTTTAAACTTCTACCCACAAAACATAAGCATTATTTCCAATTTCCTGCCAGCACACCTAGTGACTTTACTTGTGGGAAGACATCACATGATTTTGAATGCAGGAAGCTGTAATGGTCAGGATTTAGGCAAGTTGCTAAGGTCTCAAATCATGATCATGTGACCACAGAGACATTGCAAATGGCCTGAACTTTAAGGACCAGTCATAAGTACCACTCACACAGCCCTGTCATAAGGGGTGATGATTATTAAATGATTGATTGCTAACCTGTACTCTTAAGGATCTTTTCCAACACCAAAGCTCGAAATTCTCTAGGTAGTATAAAAGCTCACAACAAATGGACAGGCTCAACAATAGTTTCAACTAGGAAACTATTAACATCTTAGACGACACCAAATCCAAAAATTTCCCAAGAAATTCTTGAAAACCTGACATTCAGACAAACGAACCATTAATAGACACATAAAGTCAAACCACATTTTAACCCAATTAAAGAGAGACAATATAAAAAAAAAACAGAAAAGAAAGAAAAAAATCAGAATAAAGGTAGTCCTCAACTTACAACCACAATTGAGCCCCAAATTTCTATTGTTAAGTGAAACATTTTAAAGTGAGTTTTGCCCCATTTTATGACTTTTCCTGGCACAGTTCTTAAGTGAATCACTGCTGTTGATAAGTTAGTAACCTGGTTGTTAAATGAAGCTGGCTTTCCCATTGATTTCTTTGTGAGACGGCCACAAAAGGTAAATTTGGAACACAGCAAATGCTCATAAATATTAACCTGTTGCCAAGCGTCTGAATTTTGATCACATGATCATGGGAATGCTATAACAGTCAGAACTGTGAAAAAGGCTCATAAGACACATTTTTCAGTGCCGTTGTAACTTTGAACATGTCACTAAATGAACTGTTATTGAGGAGTACTTGTATATCCCGTCCAGCAGCCAATATAATCAGATAAGCAAGGATCAACATTAGACAGTCAGACAATAGAAACAATAATCAAGGAACAACCAAGGAGAAAACTCCACCTCCACCAAACTGCCAGCTACTAAGAGGCAGCACATCCCACACTCATATGCATTGATGATGTTACCTAGTTGGTAATCAAATGTCTGCAAGCAAACAACTTCAGCAAACAAGAATTGCACACCTCAATGTTTTTACCCTTCATCAAAGCAAAACATTGTCTGCACAGTTCTGATCATTGTAGATACAGGCATATCTCAGTATATTTTCCAAAAGCCATACAAGTACTCTATCAAGCTATTCTACAACATGTCTCTTGATTGCTAGTTCCTTTCCTGTGGGTAATCATTTCCAAAAGACCATTTCAGTAAATTCTCTGTTAATTCTAAGGTTGGCTGCTATTTAATCTTAGTCCCAATTTTTCACCATCTTTCATGATTTTATTACTAGTTCTTACATTATTTGCATTTTCAACTAATAGAGTAATATCAGAATAGTACAATCTTTCTCAAATTTTAAAAGTACACCCATTTTGTTCCAATTCAGGTTTGTTCCAATTTTCAGCATGTAGATGAATAAATAAGGAAAGCAAGTAGACAACTTTATTACACCTCTTATGGCATGGAATCAGTCTATTGTGTTCTAACCGGACTGTGGCTTCCCAACCAGTGTAAAAGATTTCTTGTGAAAATGTGAACTTCTGGAATCTGGTTAATTGAGGAATATTTATTTGTTTGTTTGTTTTTTCAAACATGTACGAGATAACAGATATAAGTATAAACATGGACATGGCAATGGGTGCAAATAAATGGGGACAGTAGACAGGGACGATAGGGATGCTGGTGCACTTATGCACACCCCCTTACAGCCCTCTTAGGAATGGGGTGAGGTCCATGATAGGCAATTAAAGTTATGGGGGTTTGAGGATGTAATAACAAAGTCAGGTAGTGCATTCCAGGCATTGACTACACTTGCTGAAGTCATATTTTCTGCAATCGAGTTTGAAGCAGTTTATCTTGAGCTTTTATCTATTGTTTGCCCATATATTATTGTGGTTCAAGCTGAATAGTCATCGACAGGTAGGACATTGTAGCAGACAATTTCGTGTACTATGCTTAGGTAAGACTGTAGGTGGTGTAGTTCTAGGTTGTCCAAGCCCAAATTTCAAGCCTGGTGCATCAAGTATTCTATTGTGAGCAGAGAAGTAGAGTACTCTTCTCGTGAAATACCTCTGGACTTGTTCATTTGTATTAATGTCTGATATACAGTGTGGATTCCAGGCAGATGAGCTGTATTCGAGAATTGGTGTGGCAAAGGTTTTGTTTGCCCTAGTTTGCAGTACAATGTTACCAGAGAAGAAGCTTCACAAAATTAGGTTAAAAACTCTTAATGCCTTTTTGGTAATGCTGTTACAATGAGCAATGGGGCTTAGATCATTTGAGATGAGTACTCCAAGGTTCCTCACAGAGTGAGGGTCATCTACGAGGTTGAATCCACCCAGCTTATATTTGGTGTTCTGATTTTTATTGCCAGTTTGTAAGACAGAACATTTGTTGGTTGAGGTTTGGAGTTGGCAACTGTTCGACCATTCTGACACATAGTCAAGGTCATTTTGTAGGGCAGCAGTATTTTCGGTGATGTTAAATAGTTTTACGTCATCAGCGAAAATAGTTTTACATTATCAGGACGCAGCTGCTTATAATATGATGGCAAAGGTCATTTATGTAAAACAGAAAGAGTGTGGGTCCTAAAACACTGCCCTGGGGGAACACCACTGTTAACTGGTGCAGGGTTTGATAGGGCACTCCCAGTATTGACTACTTGTTGCCTGTTTGACAGAAACACAGCTATCCACTTGTGTAGGAATCCAGAAATGCCATAGGAGCTTAGTTTTAAACAGTAGTTTGCCATGATATACCACAGCTTCATATTTAATGAAACACATATTGATTGTGTTGTTCTTGGTTTTGTTTTTTGATTTTGTTTTTCAGCTTTCTCGGTTATCCACTATGCCTCAGCAATAATAAAACTTGTCCTTCAGCCATTCCTAAAGTTATCTTAAACATCTGGCATTTCTCTTTCCAGGAAGGACCACAATCTGACTTGAATGATCTGAAGCATCATTTACTAGCAAATAAAATTAAGAATATTGTATGATAACTTGCACTCAGGTAAGCATCCTTTCTTTGGTACAAAACACAAACTGATCTCTTTCAATGGCCACTATGTCATTCTCTAGGTTTGCTAGGACAGCATGATTAAGATCACTTGAATCTTGTATTTTATGCCTATTTCATGAATTCCATCAATTCTTGTAACCTTCCAACTGGGTAATGACTGGAATACTGATCTAGCATGAGAAGTAAGAAAATCCTTTTTTTAATGTTCCTTCTGCCCAGAATTTCATTATACTCCTTCCATCTCTGATTTTTTGTGAATCAATGAGAATTTTCTCTTAAGTTCAGAAATCACTTGGAAAATTCCTTTGTTTTTTCATGTGAGCTTCCATCCTCAATATCTTTATAGATTATGTCATATCATGTCTCTTCCAAAAGCTTTCTGAATATTTTTATTAAGCTCCTTCTTAACATGCTGATATTATTTGATTTCAGCCTCTCTTTTCTTCTTGAAAATTTTCACTTTTGTTCTGATATTTTGTTTCCTTTCTTCTGGTTCTTGGTTCTTAAGATTCATCCTTTTTAACCACTTCTTTTTTTTTAATTCCCCATCAGTGAGGTTCAGGACTTCTAAGCAACGCCTGCTAGTCTCCTTGAGCATAGTAGGTATATGCTGAAGTTCATATTGTGGAAACTGTTTTTGTTCTTTTGTGTTAGCTTTACTTGTAACTTGTGTTTGATCGGTTTGTGATTTCTTTCACAGTTGGCTCCTGATCCCCTTCAAAGGAGGCCCAAGCAGCCGTTTTCCCTCCCTGGTATCATGTGACTCGTTAGTGTTACAAGGTCTCAGGTGTGAAGGGGGAGCAGGTGTGTTAAATTTGGTGTTATCGCTCTCACTCTCTCATACTGGTCACTGGAAGTTCAACATGCTACCTCATGGCAATGAACTCTCTGAGGATATGAAAAAATGAATTGTTGCTCTACATAAAGATGGCCTATTCTATAAGAAGATTGCCATGAAACTGAGCTGCAGCACGGTGACCAAGACTATACAGTGGTTTAACAGGACAGGCTCCACGAACAGGCCTCACCATGGTCGACCAAAGAAGTTGAGTCCCCATGCTCAGCATTATATCCAGAGGTTGGCTTTGGGAAATAGATGGTGTCAAGCTTGTGTGGGGACAACCAGGTGAGGAGTACAAAGAAAATTGTGTCTTGCCTATGGTCAAGCATGGTGGTTGGAATGTCATGGTCTGGGCTGCATGAGTGCTGCTGACTCTGGGGAGCTACAGTCCATTGAGAGAACCATAAATGACAACATGTACCGTGACATATAGAAGCAGAGCATGATCTCCTCCCTTTGGAGACTGGACCACAGTGCAGTATTCCAACATGATAATGACCTCAAACACACTTCCTCAACAACCACTGCCTTGCTAAAGAAGCTGAGGGTAAAGGTGATGGACTATCCAAGCTTGTCTTCAGACCGAAACCCTCTTGAACATTTGAAGGGCATCCAGAAATGGAAGGTGGAGGTGTGCAAAGTTGCTAACATCCACCAGCTCCATGACATTGTCATGGAGGAGTGGAAGAGGATTGTAGTGGCAACTTGTGAAGCTCTGGTGAACTCTATGCCCAAGAGGGTTAAGGCAGTGCTGGAAAATAATGGTGGCCTCACAAAATATTGACACTTTGGGCCCCATTTTGAATATTGTCACTCAGGGGTGTACTCACTTTTATTGCCAGCAGTTAAAATATTAATGGCTATACGTTGCTTTATTTTGAGGGGACAGCACATTTACACTGTTTTACAAGCTGTATACTCACTATTTTACATTGTAGTCATTTCTTCAGTGTTGTCACATGAAAAGATATACTTAAAGATTTACAAAATCTGAGGGGGTGTACTCCTCTGATATACTGTATAACTAAGATCTTCTCATTCCTTGTGCAATAATACAATAAAGTAGGTTTTCAGAGATGTTGGGCTTCTCCATCTGGTGATATTTATGTATCTGTGCACTGTCTGATTGAAGACTATATTCACAATGAAGAAATTTCTGTTGCTCAGAGAGATAGTTGTTCAGAGAATTTTGCCTTTTTCTTGCTACAGTCGTTAAATTCACAACATGGTTGTTAGGTGAATCTGGCTTCTCCATAGATTTTGCTTGTCAGAAGGTCACAAAAGGTGATCACATGACCCCGGGACACTGCAACTGTCATAAATATGAGTCAGTTGCCAAACATCTGAATTTTGATCATGAGACCATGGGAATGCTGCAATGGTTATAAGGATGAAAAACCATCATAAATCATTTTTTTCAGCCATTGTAACCAAACAATCATTAAATGAACTGTTACAAGTCTAGGACTATCTATATGTCAAGAGAAGCAGTTGAATGCAATGGGAATAAGGAGTTTAATAAAATAAGAAGAGGTAGTTAAAGAATGAATTGGTGCTACATGACTGTAGACTGAATATAAAAAATGAGTGGTCGCTATAAAATAAAACATCATGAGGCAGTATGATGATACAAGTAATGAAGACTGAGTCACAAACAATAAAAGAAGAGGTACTGAATAGCAAGAAAACGGCAACCTGCGAAAGTCATGGCTGCATGGAGTTAATAAGATCCTCAAAAAGAGAGCAGTGAAAATCTTACAGAACAAGGAGCAATATCTGAAGTGATGCAAGGGAATGATGGATATAAGGATGCTTTGCATTAAAATATATATATAATATGGAGAAATATATTTGGTGTTGGCAAAAACTCAAATTAGCTGCATTTCTTTTTCCTTTTTCTTGTCTCATCTGTTTCATATCTTTTCTGCATAATGCTGCTTTTTCCAAAAAAAGGAGTATTCTAATGGATATCTGTGTAAATATATAAGGACAATGAATAGAACCTGCTAACAATCAGCACTATTCTGTTTATAAGGCTGTCTGCCTCCAGATCATTGATTAATAACGGAGTGTGTTATATGAATATACTGACAGCTTTACCACTTAAATATTAATTGATAGTTAGTTTGTAACATTGAGTCAGTCTATAAATATAAAAAAAAATTCTTGTCCCAATCTTCAACCAAAAGTTTGCCTCTCTCAGCTAACAATCTATTGCATTTTCCAATACCCACTTTGCACTTTTTTTTTTTTTACTCTCATCCGTACTGGCTCTGGATCATCTCAGCTACCCAACATAGTGTTTTTAATCATTTAATCATGTAGATTGTTTTTATTGTCTTGCATCAGTTGACTGTAAAACAGGAGTGTCAAACTCACAGCCCGTGGGCTGGATGAGTCATGCGCTGGCCAGACCCACACCTGGTTTAGCAAAGGGGAAAAAGTCACAATATGTTACATTACACTGCCATGATGACACGAATTTGATACTCTTACTGTAGAAAAAAGCTTAAGCTTTATTGTTATTGTTTTGTTACACCAAGGTTTTGAGTTTACCGGGTTTTCAGTTAAACAGCTTTACTCTCCTTTTATCATAATTCCACCTTCTGGTCACAAGAAATTATTTATTGTTATCTGCTTTACTTAACTATCCCAAGGAAATAATACATGCAACCTTAGTATTATTATTTTTTTGCAAAAAAAAAAAGGGGGGGAGTGACTTTCTTTCACTATATAAGTGTTAGGTCAGCAGTTTTTTCCTGCTTATATAAGCAATATACACTGTATTTTTGCCCTATGGTCTCTGAGTTTAGGTAAAATGATGTTATTGTGGTATCGCCACTATTACTTTGCAAAGTAAAGCTTCACACTGTAATGCAATTTACATCCAGGCTGAAAGCTAACTTCCCAAACCCCACCATTCTATCCTTCCAGCATCATTGCTAGCTGATATTATTTATAAAAACAGAAAAAAGTGGCACCTTCCTAGCACAATGATTACCCAACTAGTGGCCAATAAAACAATGCATATTTGTGCACACCCAAAAGATAAGAGAAGTTGCATGGGTCTTCTGAAAATATGGAGACAATAGGTGCTAGATATGGAGTGGTAATAAGTTGTTGTTACAGCTCAGGCAGAAAGGGATACCTTATTTTAAAAAAATGCACTAACTGATCAGATGGCAATATCACATATTAAGCTATTCATTCAAAACAGCTCTTGTGATTATATATAATTCTAGATAATTTGAAAATGTACAGTCATTTTGTCACAGAGTTTTTCAAGCAAGTGTAGTTTGAAATGTAGGGACAATGTGCTGAATAAGAAAGCAGGACCTAAGTACCACCTTGACCTAAATCTTCCATTCATCAGCTCTACTGCATTGTAATCCACAAGTCAAATCTATTAATCTCTTGCCGTTTTCTTTTTAAGAGGAAGAAAATAAATCAGAGCTGGCAATGAATGTCCACAGATAAGGGAAAAGAGTAGTCAGCAGTCAGCAAGTACAATGGGGCAAAGTATAGAAATGATGTATGATGCTTCATTAAAAAATTCAGAAGTTAATTAAGAAGAAGAGAACTAATATTTGAAGACTCATAACCCATTTTAAATCATTTGTCAAAACTATTCGGAGTGACTAAGGCAGTTAAAAGCCAACAGTGACACCTACTGACAGGGTTGAATAACAGTACAAGGCACAGTTACGCCTAATTAAAAAGATCTTCCAGCCTAGGTCTCCATCCCAGAGGTTTGTACCTTTATGATTCCCAGCAATTTTAACCTCTTGTCATTCTGCAGCAGATCACTGAATATTTGTTTGCTTGTTTGTTTGTTTATTATTTTGTTTGCTTCTCACCTCACTTGAGGTGACCTTTGCAGTTCAAGACCTGACTTCACATTTTGGAAGTCTCAGAACAGCTCAAGTTAGGCAGTGCAGAACTGCATTCAATAAACAATGGCTGGTAAATAGGACTCCAAAGTAGACAAAAACTGTCAAGCTGAAATGTTCTTGCTCATCACAGGAGAGAATAATCAATTGGTTCTTCTCAAACCTGTGCAAATTACACCCCAAAAAGTGTTTTTTGTATGGGTAAAGACACCCAAAGCCATTACCCAATCACAATAGGAACATTTAAGTAGGGACTTTTTGATAAGTAGTAAAAACAACTTTCTGGACTTCCCCTTCTGGTCTCCACAAAGTCGGATGCGTCTTAGGCACGTCCACCGCGGTCTTCTCTGTTGGCGCCCTTTGGGGTGCAGGGGGACCCCGAAATAGGGCCCCCTCAGTAGGGACAGCTAGCGGGGAGTTGGGGAAGCGGGCGGTAGCCCGCGCACCCCCCCTGCCTTGTCCTAGCCGCGGAGAGACAAAACGTGGGGGGGGCTGTCCTTCTTCAATGGAGTCCTGGAGCGCTTTCAACCAATCTTCCAGCGGGCTGCGAGCGGAGCCAGGAGTTGCCCCAGGGCACATCTAAAGATGAGGTGTGAGTTTCTTTCACTATCTTCGCTATCTGTGTTGGGACTGGAGAGAGAGGGGGGAGCTTTTTGAAGCCCCTCCTTGGAAAGAAAAAGAAAACGGCTCCTTTTAAAAATGCCCCCGGGCTCGGGGCTGAGGAAAGATTACTTCCATCGGATTGATGCCACAGGGGAGCTTCTGGCTTAAAATGAAGATTGCTATTGTG
>JAPKID020006136.1:0-10791 GCA_026931265.2 Tropidonophis doriae | reverse complement strand
AATGTCATTCATTAAAAATTTAATTAAAAAAAGAACTGGTGTTGCCTCGGAAGTGGAGGGTAGTCTTATACAGCGAAAATAGGCCTAAACCTATGTTTTAACTGTAAAATTAGGGGGTCGTCTTATACGCCCAGTTGTCTTACATGCTGGAAAATACGGTATATACCATATCTCATCATTATGCTAACTTAGTACTTGCAGTCATACAAGTTCTGTATATAACTTTTAACTTTAACTTTTATTAGATTTCTATCCTGCCCTATCTCCCAAGATGGGATTTGCTGAAAATTGTTATTCCAAATTGCATTATAATTAGATTAAATAATCTAAAAGCAAGGTTTTTAATATATAATTTCAAGGCTTTGTAGCTAGAATCACTGTTACTTTTGAAGGAAATGTCTTTAGTATTAGATAATACAACTTTTTACTAATATTTTGGTACATAATATATCCAAACTGATTTTGTACCTTCATATAGTTTTTCCCCCAAAGTAGTCATGTCATAATATGATCTCTGATTATCCAATTTATTTTTTGCAACAGATATGAAATTTGAGTAATAAATATCTGACTAAATTAAAATAATACAACTAGCCAGACCTTTTGGGAATTTCTTGGTTGTAAGTAATTGTTTTTAACAATCTAACCTTTATACTCTTCAGCTATCAACAATGGTTCAATAAATAAATAGGTAGGTAGATAGAAAGACAGATTTGTTTACACATCAACATTTTGGTAGATAGCATTTCCACATAAGGTCATTACTTTCAGAGCTGCAAATATTTTCCTGAAACTAGCAAAGTTATGCCATGCTATAATAAATGACTTTGCAAATAACCTTCAATGCCATTGTTTGAAAATGGAAAAGCCACCCACATCTTATCTGTAGTATATCTATAATGGATATCTGTTTTGAATCATTTTCTAAAGCACTGTTTGAATGTTGGCTTGACCCACTGCTAATTTTTGTAATTTGGGGAAATAGTTCCTGTGGCTAGTTTAGAAAGGGTAAACATAATGGGATGTGCATATGAGCAAAATTAAGAATTAATTCATGAAGTATTCTATCAAAATATGTTGGAAATAACAGTCCAAACACTTTGACAGATTCTAAGGCTGCAATTGATTACTCACTCTTAGCTTCTCATTGCAGTATATTTTTATTTTTCCAAAGCAAATGAGATGTGAACTGTTAGCCTATACATGAAACTAAAGTAGACTTCTAAATTTTAATATATGAACTGATTTACTCTGGGCTTTTTATCAGTCATAACATTTAAGAAGTGAAAGAAAATTTATCATGAAGAACATACCATATTTTTCGGAGTATAAGAGTTTTTGTTAGTTTGTTAGTTTTTGGGAAGGAAAATGGGGGACAAAAATCTGCCTGCTATTCATCTGGCTAGCATCCTTAGTCTGGTCAGCTTCAGCATATAAATTTGCTGGTTTTGAACATGTGCACACTTTTTATCCTCTGGTTGGGGATAAAAAAACAGCTTCTAAAGCACAGCTGATTGTCAGAGAGAATAGCAATGAGAAAAGCAGGGGAAGTCCAGAAGATCACTTCACTCATTAGCGCCTCATTAGGGCTGAAAAAAAGCTTCAGAAAAGCTACATTTGGAGTATAAGATGCTCCCAAATATTTTTGGGGGGTGGGTGGGGGAGGAGTGCATTTTATACTCCGAAAATATGGTAGTGCATTTTTTTTAATGAAACATTTTCAAGGGACAAAAACATTTACATGCAGATGGACTAATTCACTGTGTACTAAATTTAAAAGACATTGTTCTTCACAATACTGCTTATTCATCATCCCTATATACTTTGCAAAAGTCACAGGTGAATATTTTACAACATGCAAGCAACACAGTGCACAATTTATTTATAAAAGTAATAGGTTTTATTTTCATTAGTTTGGCGGTTGCAGTTTAGATAAAGAATCTGTTCAGAGATGTAAAAAAGATAGGAAAAGTCTAGATTGCTGGTAGAAGTGAAAAACATACTATCCAAGAGTTTACAATGAGATAGTGATGGCTGTTACTGTAGAATTCAGATGTTGTTTGTCTAATGACTGTATATGTCCTATGGACATATTTAGATCATAGACAATATATCATAAAAGAAACATATGTTATAGTCTAAAGACTTCCACTGTGACTCTTTTCTTTCTTTCATTGTTCTCTTGGCACTTTATTGCCCTCTTCTTCCTTAAAGGACAAGACATAAAGGAGGGAAACGAAGCATTGATAAGACTATTTTATTTCCTAGATCTAAGCTCAAAATTATATTTGAATTTCAGGACTGGCTGGATGCATTTGTTCTTCTGATATGATGTAGACTCATTTACCCATTCAATTAAGCATATAAGTTTTTGCAGATAAGGAAAACAATCCAATAAATATAATTTCCCAACTCTAGCAATGTCCCAAAGGTGTTTTTTTTAAAGGCAAATGAACTTTGTTTTTCCTTAAAGACATTTTACTTCTCATCTAATAAGCTTTTATAATACTTAGTCCCAAAGCACCTTTGAGACAACCATGAACTGGATGACTGAGAATCTCTTCAAGCCCTACATCTTGGGAAATTTGGGAAATTTGGGAAATTTATCCTGGGAAGGGGGGGGAATTTTGAATTATGTTCAAAAAAACATATTTTCTTATCTGAATGCAGTATTAAAGCAATGTATTCACTATCACTAGGCTGAGGGTGTCCATTGGGATATTTTGCCATTTCCTTAAAACAAATCCAGTCATTCCTAATTAGTAAGAATCAACTATGTCCATGGCATTTGTAGACAATGTATAATCCAAAGTGCTACATGGAAGTATCTATTTAAAAGATAGTGTCCAGCAGAGACATTCATTCTGAGGACTGGGTAACTTAGAACTGACAACACATCATCTAAAATTAAATAGGATTGCAAGTTTCATTGATAGAGATGAATAGTACTGAATAGTACTGAAAATCTCACCCACAGATCCTTAGGGGATAGGATGTAAAGGACAGAACTCTGTCCTTTACATCCTAAATAGCCTTTGCATTCCTTAAACAGGGACTCATATGTTCAGATCTCATCATGTATGATTATAATGAAATTGGGTACATCTGGGCTATGTACTGCTCTTAAACTAACCAACATTTTTTTATCCTTCTTTGAACGAGTGCTCAATGGTAAAATTATGTTGAAGATAATTTAGAGAGAAACTTAACCACATAGATATATCTTATTGTTGCCAAAAACTGTCTCAGCTACAGTCAAAACACTATTATTTATTTATTTATTTATTTATTTGTTTATTTGTTTATTTGTTTATTTGTTTATTTGTTTATTTATTTATTTATTTATTTATTTGTTTGTTTATTTGTTTATTTGTTTATTTGTTTATTTGTTTATTTATTTATTTGGAGTTATAGACCGCAGCCTATCTCCCTGAGAGGACTCAGGGCAGTGAACAATTAATCATTGATATAATACAAACATATATAAATATATTAGAATAAAACTGATTAAAATTTGCTAAGACAAATACAACATAAATTTATGAAGTATGCAAACAATTACAGAAAAACCTTTACAGCAATAAAATTAAAAAAAATTAAAAATGTAAGCATAACAAAAGCAAAGGAATAAAACAATAAAAATAAACAATGGGAGTATAATAATATAAAATTTAAAAAGATGGGCACAAGAGCACTAGGAAGTGAAGGGAGAAGTAGGGTAATCTAATTAGCCACCTCCAATGAGTCTCCAGACCAAATGCCAGAGCCATGCCTTCAGTCAATTATAGAAGAATAGGAGGGTGGAGCAAACCTCACCCTGATAAGTAGGATGAGTAGGAGAGCCAGCAATACAGCAGAGAAATCACTTTTTCAGTGCCATTGAATGATCACTGTTGTAAATCAAGGATTACCTAAACAAAAATACAAGAAAGCAAAAAGCTGCCCTAAATACCAATCATTAGATTAGAAACCCTTATTATCATGACAGAAAACTAAAACAAATTGCAAGGAGGATCCACTTACTATCAGCAAGCAATCATGTGCCTTGGCCACTCTGAAGCAATGCAAGAGACTCCTGAGCAAAGGTGCTTTTTCAAGAGGCAACTAGTTTTTCTAGAAGCCAAGAAAGTTCAGTTGATTCTTGAAAAAAGCACCTTTGAGACAACCATGACCTGGATGATTGAAGAATCCCCATAGACAAGAGACTCCTGTGCTCAGAGAACTGACAAAGCATCCTTTTTCACCCAGGAGAAGCAATCATTAGATCCATTTACACTACTTAAAGGCAGTAAAAATATCAGACATAGTGCCAAGCTTGCATCCTGCCTCTTGAAAGTACACCCCAAAAATACACCCAAGCAGTGTAAAAAGCTTTAAAAAAAAGTCAAGCCCCTAATAAAAATACCAGCAAACAAACAAACAAACAAAAACCTCCAGAAAAGCAGCACCAGCTAGTCTGGGCAAACTGCCAAGAACCATTAAGGCTGTTACAATGTAAGGCAGTTTCTGAAATCACTTAAAAATAAGCAGGTTTAGGCTAGAAACAACTCAGAGGCATATCAGAATGTTTCCTTCCTTTCTTCCTGACAGAATTAGCCCTGTAAAGTAGGAAAAACAAAAGGCTATTGGAAGGAGATTTCTTCTAACAACCGGAACTGCTTTGAAAGTTCTCTTGAACAGATGCAAACCAGCTGAATCCCACCATTGCTTGAACTGTACCCAGAAGTAAACCAGCAGCTATTGCAACTTATGAAGCAGTGGTGTAACGTGTCATTCTACAGATTTCAAAGATTGCTCAGGCTGCACAAGCCATCATTACCAGAGTAAACTCCTTGTTATCTGTTAAATACTCTTACATAGACAACTATAGACCTTTTTTTCCCCTAGAAAAGCTCATATCTTAGATTAAAATACCCTAAGGCAGTGATGGCTATTTATTTTATTTATTTTTATTTTTATTAGACTTATTAGACTTCTATCCCGCCCTATCTCCCAAAAGGGACTCAGGGCTAACCTTTTTTGGCTCATGTGCCAAAAGGGGGGGAACAGAGGGGGGGTCATGCATGGGCATGCCACTGCCCATAATGCTATGTGTGCAACCCCCTGCTTTTGGTGCACTTTTTTCACCCTCCCCAGGCTACACCCCCACACACACCTCCAGAGGCTTCAGGAGCTTCCCTGAAGCCTCCAGAGGGCGATAAATGGCTTCAAAAGAAGGCCTAAATCAGCAGGCCAGCGCACACAAGCATGCTGGAGCTGGCAGGACAACACCTCATGTACCCTAAGAAATGGTTCCACTAGCCACCTGTGGCACCAGTGCCATAGGTTTGCCATCATGGCCCTAAGGCCTTAAAAATCATGGCCCTAAGGCCTTAGAAATCAAAGCATGCCCACCCAAAAACAAATTGTCTCATGAATAATAAACTATTATTATTCTAAAAATAATAGATCAACAAGTCCAGACAAATAAAAGACTACTTTGCTGTTTATTTAGTATATTTGTTTTTGAGATGCAAGTTTGTGAGTGCTTCCTATTTTTTTCTCCTCTGTAAAGACAGAGCAGGGAAAAGTTGGTGAAAACAATATATATATATATATATATTGTTTTGTGGATTCTTTTTGCCAAAATAAGGCCTGGAATCATTGGGCAGAGCAAAATAAACTTATTGCCTCCTAGCAAAAATGTATGTGTGTTTATGTGAAAAATGTACATTCCAAATGAGCATGCTTTATAAAATACTGTTTGTTAGTTTTTAAATTATTCAAAACTAGGTTGTTTTTTTAAAAAAACCTGAAAACTATATTAAGATTTATTTCATAGCTGGATAGGGCTGTATATCTGCTAATTCAACCTGTTGTCTGAGACAAGAATTCTCATACCATCCCAGACAAATAGCTGTGTAACATCTATTGGAAAATCTCCAGTGATGGGGCATTCATGATTAAAGAGATGGGCTTTCCAATGCTAAAGAGTTTGAGGAAATTCCTCTTTATTTCATGTTTGGATTTCCATTGTAAAGCTTCTACTGACAGTTCTTGTTTACTCTCAGTTGCTATGAGGAATAGGTCCACCATCTCTTCTTTGTGACATTCCTATTAAAAGAATGTTATTATTGTTTCCCTTAGCATTCTCTGCTTTAGACTATGCAGCTCTTCAACAATTCTTTATAAGTTCCAAGCCTTTTCACCTCTTCTTCAGTATTCTCTGCATTTTTTCCAAATCCTCAGAGTCCTCCTTCTTACTGTGATGACCACAACTGGTCACAATTTTGCATGTATGTATAGAGTGAAACTATATCTTCTTACAATCTCACTGTTATCTTTGTTGATTGCATTTGGGCAGTGGCAGCCTCTTTTAGTTCCTCTTCACTTACTTGGCATTCACATGATAGAATTATTAATAGAAAACATGCAGTGCTTTTTTTGGCACCTGTTAAGTTGAACAAATCACAGCTTCTTGAATTATTCAAATATATATTAAAAAGGCTATTTTCATATTCAGTTAATTGAATGAAACAACTGGGCAGTTTTATATGTCTCCAGCAGTGTTAACCCCAGATGAGAATTCTCTGCTAGAAATTCAGTGCAAATAATGGCTGAGAAATAGCTGTTATAATCTGTTAGTTCAGAGGTGATTGTATTTTGGATAGAGGGTGAGGGCAATTATAAAATAGAAGGTAATGACCATTAAAGAGCTCCACTGATTACCGAGGTCAATAATTTATAGATTAAGGATTGCATCTGGTAAACACAAGCATGAAATACATCAGCCCTGAAAGACTAATGGTCATTCAGTATAAACTGTAAATGATTTTCAGATTAACCTGTACTGTAGATGCTTGCTAAAATAATTTTGTTCCGATTGGGTTAATGAAACTCTACAGCCTTCTTACAATATTGCCATCACTTGTGGTAAAAGAATCTCCCAATTATATTTTTAAAAGACTCGTCTTTTTGGAAAGGTTCATTTAGGCTATGTAGCCAAAATTAAAGCATCTCAGACACAGGAGTACAAAAGAGCAATTTCAGAAGCAGAAAACATTAATACAAGATGTGTAGCTGGGGGTTGAATTGTGGAGGTCTCTGAGCTTAGTTGTTTGCTTACAGATCTTTTATTACCCAACTAGGTTGCACCATCAGCACTACTGAGTTTGGGTTTGCTCACTGTTTATACACAGTAGCTTAACCTGCTAGTGTTAGTGGGGGTATAGTTTTCTCCTTGTTAGTTCTTTGATTATGATATTGATTACTGCTTATTTGTTTACCTGGGTATTGGTTGCAGGAAGTGATGTATTCTGATATCTACTATATGTTTCCTTTTGGGTATGATTGTGAATGTTTTTCTCTTGGTAAGTTTGGCTAGACTGGGTACGTTTTGCAGTACTATTATCATGGATTGTTTTTCCTAGTTCCAGATCTATGAATAAAAAAGTGTGGTCACTGACTGAAAATATAATTTCCTCTTCTTCCTCCTTTTCTCCCCCTCCTCCCCCACCTGCCCCTCCTCTCCCTCCTGTGCCTCCTATTTACCTGAGGCACTGTAGTATGGAATTGATCGAATATTTGCTTCTCTCTTTTTGTAACCATTTTGTAAGTTTTTTGGTTATGTAGTCTGTTGGATACAATTGAGCAAAGAGATATGTTGGGCTTGTCTATTTTTGGGCATCCACTGAAGTGTGGAAAAATACAGTAGGTCCACTGTTTTTCATCTGCCCCTGTTCTTTTGTGATTTGATCTTTTTTTTTTGTTAAGTTGTTGATGAAGTGTCTAGTTTCTGTACTTTACAGGTGTTGTATAGGAATGTAGTAATGCTGTGGTATTTTTTTCTATGTATTGTGTTCTGTCTGTGATAACTGTACCTTATGTTCCTAGAAATGCTAGAGTGTGATTCAATTAACCACATAACTGGAACAATTGAGTGGATGCTTTTAGTGAACTGAACAAATGGGGAAATGAATGAATCAATGAGCCCATCTCCTCTCACATTTCTGGAGCTACAAACTTTTAGAGAAAAAGCATGAGCTGAGTTGAGGAAGTGTGGATGGGAAGCATTTCTACTTGGCTGAAGTTGCTTTTGCCAAATGAAATTGGCTGCCCCCTCATCCCCAACTTCATTCCTTCTGACAACGGGAAAAGAATGAATGTGCTAGAAGTTGCACAGCTGATAAAGAGCTTGAAAAAGAATAAACTCTTTTCATTTGTATGTACGTTGAATCAGTAGCAAAAGCATAATCATAAGAGCTTTCTCCTTCAACTTTCCTCTCCTTTCTTTATACATGTATAGAATTATAAAGCACAAAATAACTAAATGTTGTGTATTCTTCCGTCTTTTAAATACACATAATAGTCAAGGCAAACAAAAGAATTGCAGTGATATAGTCAGGAAACATCTTTAGTTCCAGTTTTTGGCTATGGCACAAGAACAATTTCAAAGAAAACTATGGACTTTCTATGGACTAATAAGTGGTTTTTTTAATTCTAGTTTTTACAAAAGTTTCTAGACATTATATGATAAACAACATTACCATAGGCCACCATCACAGGAGATGCATATCTTTTGTTGAGATGCTCTTCATATAAGCTAAGGGCTTACTTGACTGTCTGGACAGTCATATCTTGGGGCAGAAGAACCACAACAAAACTTTGATTTGCTGACAACAGTTTGACTTAAAGGTTCTCATCAAATGATTTGTGCAGCCTTATAAAATAATACAATAAGTTAACATAACATTTAATAGTTGAAAAGCAAGAATTTCACAACCAAGAAAACGGATCATTGAGTAATTTCATACCTAGATTATTGTAAGGCATTTGACATGGGGAATCCTTTAGATTTAGTTTAATATTTCTTTCCTTTACTCTGAATACTTTCACATCATGGCACATTTTCATTCTTTTTGGATTTTAGTTCTAAACAACTGCTAAGAAAAAAAACCCATTTTTCTTTAGTTGCCTTTTCCTATTTTGGTTGCTAAACATCACATTTTTGAAACAAAATCATGTTAAGAATTTACCAAATTATTTTGCTTATAGATATGTAAAACTCATATTCCCTTCAAGAAATTATAATTGGGTATCAGGAAATGATCATGTCTGCAAATAAGAGAAACATAGCAACCTCCAAAAATAAAGCCTTATGTTTACAAAAATATTACAAATGTCAATCAATTTTTTTTTTAAAAAAGCCCTTCAGATACAAAGACAATATTGGTAGAAAATGCCAGTTTTCATCAAGTAAATAAAAGTTTTGGGACAAAATAGATTCTCCTTCTCCGGAAGTCTACTTGGCTTCGTTTGCTTCCTGTTTTGCTGGCATTAACACTGACTTCCATTATGAGATTGCACTTGAATGCATCATTCAAGCTAAATTTTCTCCCAAATCACTCACCATAATTAATAAAGCAGGCAACATGCAGAATGAGTGTAATTTGCTAATTATAAAATGTTCTGTATAATTAGATTACGTTCACTGATTTTTAATCAGATATCTTCCATGTCTGAAATCAATGTTTTTCTTTTCTGCCAAAAGCAATAAGGTAATGAAGGTAAATAAAGCCCTAAATGTGCCCTGATCAAGGGAAGAGGTTTAAGCATTACTCAGAACATAACAATACTGCTGCTGGATCAGACGAAAGTCCAGTTAGCATGAATATATTCTACTGCCTTGCCATTTTCCCTCCATAGTTTGTTTTTGGAGGCAGACTGCCCTCTATCTGGATGTAAGCTCAAATGTTCAAGCCTTTGATAGACTTCTCTTCAATGCATTTATTAAATTTTCCTTCAAAGTCCTTTTAGCTGCCATCACATGTCTTGGGGCAAAGAATTGCACAGGTTAATTTTGCCCTTATTTCTATTCAGATTCTTTTTTCAATCAGCTTCAGTGAATCATCTCTGCTCTTACAGTTCTAAGAGAAGAAAAAACATTCTTTCTGCTTTGTTGTTGTCATTGTTTGTTTCTTTATATACGTAGTTAATTAAGGTCATTTCACCTTTTCACTCTACCCTTCAGCAGCCATTTTTCCAAACTAAAGAATCCCAAATATTCTATGTATTTTTCCCATAAGGAAAAGGTTTAAGCCTGCTGCTTAATTGTACAGTTCTAGAGGTCTTTTGCACCTTTCACACATTACTATATTACTATTTTCAAATGTGGATACTATATACTGTAATTCTGGACATCCACATTTGAAAACAAAAAATAGTTTATTGCATATGTAGACATACTATAG
This sequence comes from Tropidonophis doriae, assembly GCA_026931265.2. Classification (NCBI taxonomy): domain Eukaryota; kingdom Metazoa; phylum Chordata; class Lepidosauria; order Squamata; family Natricidae; genus Tropidonophis; species Tropidonophis doriae. The sequence continues at coordinate 562 of JAPKID020006136.1, read as the reverse complement.
ATGTATATACTATTATTGCAGTGCTGATAGTTTTCTTTCCCTCTTGTAACAATCTGAAGCATAAAATCAGCCTTTTGTCACAGCTGCCAGAAGTGAGTCAAGCCTTTCACCAAGCTATCCATTGTGATTCCCAGCTCTCAGTCTTGATTAGTTGCAGAACAACTCAGATCTTCATAGTATATATGTGAAGTTAAAATGTCTTCCCTCAACGTGAATCAATTTTTACACTTAAACCAAACCCACACTTGCTATGATAGGTTACCTAGGTTAAAGATAACCATAATGGAGTTCTTCACAATTACTTTTGCTTCTCTGTTCTTGGAGTAGTTTGCTATTATATGCAGACTTGGACAGCTCATTGCTTATCCTTAAGTTGCCTCAAAACAAGCTTTTGAAGAAGTATATTCTTTTTTCCCCCTCATGGAGGAAATTATTCAATTTCCCCATGTTTTTATTTTATTAACCTATATATTTATTTAAAATATTTATTTATTTAAAATCTAAAACCTTTGAAACTTTGTCAAAGGCATTTTGAAAATCCATGCATACAATGTTGAGAAAA
>JAPKID020006135.1:0-10791 GCA_026931265.2 Tropidonophis doriae | reverse complement strand
GGGAGATGGGTGCAGCCTAGAAATCAAATAAACCTAAACCTAAACCTAAACTGCTACATAAAATGGTGCAGAATTTAATACACCATGATATGGTATATCCAGATGCAGTGCTTATGTGTTTAAAGTGTTTAAATTAAAGGTGGAATTTGTTTGCCCAAGAAAATGATATGAGCAAAAAATGTAGAAGCTTATTTATTTATGTATTTACGTATTTATGTTACTTTAAAAAAGTATAGGGCTATCCATGGCTAATGTTCTTCTGGTACAAAATGTCTATAAGAGAAATAATGCTTGTCTTCTCTTATTTTCTCTAATCCCAGAGAGGTCATTTGCTAACACACATCTAGCATGCCTCATGTGTCTGTTAGCCATACCACATTTGTAACTGCATTGCATTCAAAAGCTTTGAAGGAAAGACCCACAGGCTGATTCATAGGAGCTCACCTGGAAGAATGGAGTTGAAAATGCAAAGAACTAGTCCTCGTAGACTGAAGTGTCCCAGGCTATAATTCCGATACGTTGGAATACAGAGTCTTACAAATATGTAGTAAGCATAGAACAATGAACCAAGAATCTGCACAAGAGGGAAAACCAAAATCAGTTGACAATCAGAGAAATTTGGAAGCAACCACAGGGCAATTTTTTTTAAAAAAAAATGTTGACCATCCCTCTCCCTCAAGTGACCTTCGTTTATTTTACTGCTGCTTAGAATCTAATTGTTCTAGAGGTAGACAGAATGGTGGAAAATATACTTCTATAAGCAAAGAAAATTAAAGATCCTAAACCTCTCCAGTTGCCTTAGGCTACAATTCCATATTCCGGAGAGGCTTTCTATAAATTGCCTCTGGTGGGCCTTCAGGATTCTCAGTAGGCAAAAGAAAAAGTGGCAGAATGCCTCTGATCACGCTTGTATGTTGGTGGTCTGGTCATATGAACAAATGGTGGTGTGGACTCAATAGTGAGTCCATGATTTTAGTTGCTACAGGAGTTAATAACTAAGGGGACTAAAGAAAGAAAAGCCAAAAATGGGAAAAGAAGGAAAGTCTAGTTATTAAGGGGACCCTTCCCACATATGACAAGCAAAGTTGCCAGAACTGAATGGAGTGGGGAGATATTCTATTTTAAAATTCCTAACCTTGCTGCAGAATAGCTATTTATCCCCAAGTCTTTATTAGTATTACTATATACATATGCATTTTTTCAGGATCTGGATGAATATATAGTGTACTCAATAAATGAAACAAATAGTTACTTTGAAAACCAAGATGGTTCTCAACATTTTGTACTACTATTTCTATAGTTTCTGGGGACTCTGAAAATGAATGGTGAAGGACTGGTTCTGGAAATAGATTCAGAAACGGTTCAATGAAGAATCTGAACCATTTTCTTTTTGCCGATTTCATAATAATACAAAGGATCCAATTCTGGCTGTAATTTCAACATATCTAGAGGGCTCCCCATCATGGAAGGCTAGAATAAGACAGCATCTTATATTGACTTGCCTGAGAGAAGCCACAGACTTACTAAGCAGCAAAATAAGCTCTGATTTATAGCAGGGGAAAATAAAGTGATATAGATGTACACAAGTAAGACAGCTAATAATGCCTTTAGGTCTAAGGAATGTTTTCCATTCAGGAAATGTCAGGTAAAATTAGAGTCACTAACCTGTGCAACCTTGGTAGCCAGATAGCTCCATCTTATTGTGGGTGTTCTGAAAAGAATATGATATCACATTTTCAGTTCTCAAATGGTTTGGTATTATTCCACATCATATTTTTAGCAAGTATAATTAAGTGCACTACCTAGATATTGATTGTAGGAAACACAATATAAATTCAGTTGCAACATAAGAATATATCCCAATATTTCAATGATATAATGTAGAGAAATTTATTTGATCGGTAGGACATTGTTCATCAAAACATTGTGCATGTTTTATTCTGAATTTGACAAGTTATTATTGAAATTGTATGGAAAAAAGACCCGAAGGCTTCATATAACCAATTAATAATCAAAGTTCAACATCTTTTGGGGGGACTGAAACCATGGGTGGAACAAAGGAAATGTGGAGCAATTTTGCTTTGCTCATAAAAAGTATATTTGCTAATGTGGTTGCACAATGTATTTAATTCAAAAGTTATGATAAAAATAAGATAGTCTATAACCAGTCGCTTAGCCCAAGGCCTGAAGACATCCACTGGGGTGAAAGCAGACCCAAGGCTTGTGGGGATCCTATGGAGTGGGAAGCACAACATGGGGTATCTCCAGGGGTGAGGGAGGCCCTGGGAGGTCTAAAGCAAGCAGTCCAGGGCCTGCTGCTAGATGTCCCAAGGCTTCCTCCACTCCTAAAGAACTCAATTCTCTGTTTAATGATTGCATCAGAGAGAGCAGGGATGGTGGTCATTAAGTGAGTTTATCACACAGTCACTGCACTTAACGACCATCACAACTTGCAACCATAATTGGCAGGTTCCATTCCGGTCATGAGTATATTTGATTGTCTGCAACTCTTTAAAATACAATGGGATAAACAATTTGCAGATATTGGAATTAAAAAGTTGATGTTTTATAAATTTGTTTATGGATAAGGCATGGGTCATGGGATGAAGAGCTATCTGTTTGTGACTATGTAGTGGGTGAAAGGTTTCTAAATTTGTTAAGAATTGTGCTGTAGTTTGAAAGTCAATTCTTTACATATTTTATCACATTTTTCTTTTTTCTTGTACTTTTTCTTCATATTATCTCTTTCTGTAGGTTTAGTTTATATTAGTTTTTATTATTCTGTAAAAATTACATCTAAAGAAAAAAAATCAACATGCTAGTTTTATTTATTTGTAATTTTTTACAAATAACTCAAAGCAGTGAAACATATTCAACACACCTTTCTCCTCCTAGTTTCTCCACAACAAGAACCATGTGAGGTGGGTTGAGCTGAGAGGGAGTGAATAACCACAAGTCACCTAGCTGACTTTCATTGATAAGATGGGACTAGAACTCACAATCTCTTGCTTTCTAGGCTGATGCTGTAACCACTAGATCAAACTGGCTCTCTAGCTGCATCTGGGCTAAAAATTAGCAATACTACAGGCAAATGCATATAACACCAATCCCTTCACAACAGAAATGAAATTGCCACATACAGAGTTATTCATTACCTGGGATATTCATCTCGGTAAATAAGAGTGGGAGCAAAAAGGAAATACAGATACTGGGAAACTTTAGGAAGGTGAAAAGAATCTGAAGGGAAAAGAAAACAGAAGAATAGTTTGGTACTAGCACATATAACACGCACACAAAAATAAACTCATATGTTCTACCTTGTTCCTGGGTCTTATTAATTCTGAGTATAATGATGCTTCTTTCATACTGTTCTGCCTGACTGGACAAGTCCTATATCAGTGTTTCTAAAATTCAGCTGTGTAGACTTTAAGTCCCAGAATTCTGGTAGTTGAAGTCCATGCAGCTTAAATATGTTGAGGTTGAGAAACAATGGCCTGTAAACCAGTCCCACCTAATAGAGTGCTACTCACAGAACAGAAAAAAAGGACAAGAAGGTTTTATCCCTGATACCTGCGACCAGTAGTTCTTGAGTTATGACCACAATTGGGATCAGAATTTTCATTGCTAAGCAAGGTGGTGGTTAAGAGAGTACCTCATTTTCTGATTTTTTTGCTATGGTTAAATCAGGTACTGTAGTTGTTAAGTATATCATGCAGTCATTAAGCATTGCTTGTCAGAAACTGACTGGAAAGTCTGCACGTAGTGATGGCGTGACCCCGGGATATTGTAACTCTCATAATAATATGCTGTTTGCCAAGCACCCAAATGTTGATCATTTGGGATATGGTGTGTCGATTGTAAATGTGAGGACTGGTCTTAAGTCACTTTTTTCAATGCCTTTGTAACTTTGTAGTCACTGAATGAATAGTTGCAAGTTCAGGACAACCTGTATAGAATTAGCACAAGGGACAATGACTCACTTGACTTTTGAGGAGTAGCAGAGATTATTCGGGGAACATTCTCCCTGACAAAAGAGTGCGCTTTCATCACAAAACGTATCTATAAATAAAAGGACAGGTAAGATCTGTTAAAAAAATAATAAAATGGAAGGAAAAGCACCTGCAAATGAGATAAAAGGGAAAAATACATACTATATATCAAAATTTCAATTTTTGAATATAGCATTAAGCCGTGACCACAAAGTTATTCTGTTATATCAAGAAAGGGCCAGCACACAAGCAGATGCTATCCAACTTCACATATTTGTCATATGGTATTTTTGGAGATGAACATTAGGGTTTTCTGCTAAATGCTAGATTTTTCCCAATAACCCCTGGTTAAAAATAAGCTACTGTTATTGATAGTTTTATTCTGAAATTGATGAAAAGCAGTATTCCACCCACATACAAAAGGAGAATTTATATTTGTTTTCCTTAAATAATCTACGTATTTCTGCAGAAAAAAGATTTATGCCTTAAGATTTTAAAAGCTACAACTCCAGTTCCTTACGTTCACTTTGCAAATAATGAAACTCACCTGTTCAAGTATAATTATAAAACGAGAAGCTGGCGGTAGATCATAAGCCAGTACAATGTAAGTTGGTCCAAATCCAAGACAAACTGTTTGGAAAATCACAAACAGTGCCCCAAATAAAGTAGAACGGATGATTTTGTGGGAGGAGCTATGGAACCCCTGGGCCCACCGGACAAAGAGGACATAGGGCACAAGTAATGTGGAGAAGAACATGCAAAGCCAAGTTGGAACGACGATAGAAATTTTGCCAAAAGAGTAAACGAGGAAATCAAATTCTAGCACAAGCCTTCAAAAAAAATCAAAGAAAACAAAAGTGTTAATGGAATTTCATTCACCAGGCAAAATATAATATTTGGGGTGTGATTGAGAGGAAGTAGGCGCTATTAAAATCAAGACTGACAAAATAATTTTACGTCTGATTATTTAAAAAAAATACAAGACCCATAAGTAGAAAGAAAATTTAAGATACTTCTAATGATACTAAGCAGTCTTCATTACTTCAGTGTGGACCAGATACGTTGGCCTACAGTTTCTATTAGCCTTATATCTAGCAGAAGCCACACTGAGAAAGGCTACTATAAAATATCAAATAACATAGTATCATCCAAATGTATCCAAGGAACTCAAGGACAGATTGCAGAAACTTGGCAAGGACACATCCTTGGCAATGTGCCTTTGTTGTAGCAATCTCTGTAAATATAATCATGGGGTTCTCTGCAGCTTTCCTCTTCTACAAAAAAGAGTTGTGTGGGTAATCCCTCCAAATTTTATTTATTAATAGAAAAGAGCTGCCAGTGATCCAAGTGTCAAATGCCAAAATGCAGCACAACCCTGCCTCCAGCTAATGTTTTCAAGGCATTCTTACCTTCCCTCATCAATGTAGTCCACTACAAGTGTGCTGAGGATGAACAAAACGAGGAGAGCAATAAACATGTGGTAGATGGTCCGGATGTGATTCACTTCAAATAACTCACTATGAAAAGAAGTTCAATGGGATAAAATAAAATTAGGAAATTTCTAGGAAAAAAGGGAGCAAAACATCAGTCATTATGATCTTTAAAAATATTATTGCAAGTGCAAGATTTCTAGTTTATTCCCTTCCCTCATAATGATCATTAAGCACACAGAGCCTTTGTGAATAAATGCTAGATAAATAATGAGTGAGTGAATTAGTACATAAGTTAATGATTGCTACCTTCAAAGTAGATTGCACTCTATAGACCAAATTAAGTTAGGCCTACTAACCTCTAGATTTGTCTTTCTCAGTGCTGGCTAAGAAACATCGGGGTAATCTATGATGCCCATAAATCTTCAGCCTGTGAAAGATTAAATGGGCCATATCCCATACTATCACTTTTAACATAGATTAGAATTGGAACCAATGAATTAAACACCTATAAAACTAAACAAGCCATTCATTTCCATGCCTTTCCAATATTTTGGTTCTTCAACTGAAGATGTTAAATCAATGTTGTCTCTCAAAATAACAAGAATGTTTACATTTCTTCTAGACCTTGAGAATGCTGCAGGGTCATATCCCTGAAATGTTTACCTCTCAAGACCAGAAGGAATAGAAACATTTTCCTATTAAAGCAAATGTCCTTTCTTTTTCTCTAAAATGAAAGCCAAATGGCATGTTTCAGCAAAGTTTTTTTTAAAAATGATAACTATTTTTAACTTAATACAAGATTTGGCACCTTATAGCAGACCTATCAGCCTCCTAGCCTGAAATGTTTTTATCTGGCCTCTGAACTAAGGTAAGAAACAATCAAAGCATAATTTATCTACAATTTAATTTGGAAAGATAAGAGTGAGAAAAAGGAGAACAGACTATTACATATTTATATCAACTATTTTTGTAGCTTGTATATAAAGTTTGAGTTACAGGTAATCCTTGATTTATGACCACAATTGAGCTCCATTTTTCTGTGCTAAGCAAGACAGTTGTTAAGTAAGCTTTGACCCATTTTATGACCTTTCTTACACTGTTGTTAAGTGGATCACTGCAGTTGTTAAGTTAATAAAGTTAGTGAATTGAATCTGTCTTCCTCATTGACTTTGATCACGTCATGCTGCTACAGTCATAAGTGTGAAAAACTGTCACTTTTTTACTGCAATTGCTATTTTGGTCACTAAACGAACAGTTGTAAGTAAAGACTACCTGTACATATAACAGGAAGGATCAGATAGTTAATAGAGGGACAGCTTCTATTTAAGACTCTGAACAACTGCTACCTATCAAGAAGTTCTTGAATCTAGCTAACACATTTCCTCCCTAATTGTGAATCCTTTATTTACTTGATGTGAATTTTATTAGAGCATCTATCAGTAGCCATCTACTAGGGGGTCACTTCCAAGTGATACATACATCTAGACCAGTGGTGGGATTAAAAATGTTTTGCTACTGGTTCTGTGGACGTGGCTTGGTGGACGTGGCAGGGGAAGGATACTGTAAAATCTCCATTCCCTTCCCAGGCCAGGGGAAAGTTACTGCAAAATCTGCATTCCCTCCTGATCAGCTGAGACTTGGGAGGCAGAGAATAGATGGGGGCGGAGCTAGTCAGAGGTGGTATTTACCGGTTGTCTGAAGTACTCAAAATTTCCATTATCTGTTCTCCAGAATTGGTCAGAACCTACTGAATACCACCTCTGATCTAGACAGGAGACCAGCTTTAAGGAAAAATGGGAAAAGCAGTGAGTATAAGCTATGGTCATCTCTGACTGGAACTCTAAGCACACCATAGCTAACCAAATATCTAGTTTCAGCCAAGATGGATAATGAAAAAAATGATGTAAAAGAGGATAAAAATGAGGCAAGTGACATTGGAGAGCTTTAATCACATTTCCAAAGTGGACTGAAGCAATAGTAACTTTAGCATTGGTACTACTGTAATATACAAACTCATTAAAGATACTCACTCCAAGAGAGACTTTCTGGGAATAAAAACTTTTCCATGTTCTGGAGGTGCTCTTGTTCCCCTGTGAAGAAAGGAACAGTCACTATTAAAAAAAAAGTAAAGAAATTAAATAAGAAATCAAGTCTACTGAGTGAAGAACCAACATACTTGATTTTGAGACTGTCTTTCTCTGGAAAAGCAGCTGGGGAAGATTCCAGCAGCACAGAATTTGCAATCAAACTATTGACAACTTCAGTAAAATGCTTCTCTACCCCCTTCATGAATGCTGGCTTCAACTGCTGATAAAATTTGAGAGAAAGAATAGAATAAAAAAATCACAATCACTTAAAGCAACATCTCACCCAAAGAAATGTTGCTCAAACATTCTTAGTAAGTGATCTTTCCTACCCACACTAACTGTAACTGTGATATAAAACATTCAGAAGGATCTCTTGAGAAATTTTTTCTTAAATAAGTGAAAAGTATTAGTTGGGAGATCTAGAATATAATTAGCATTTGTATATAAATATGGTAGTTGTCTTCCATACTTACATATTTCACACACATATATACAAAAATTATAAATTAAGTCTGTTACTGAGGAGTCAGATGCTTACACTATTGTGACTTTTAATTCTTTAACTCTTTAAATTTAAGAAGAACTAAAGTAATAGAAATCTTCAATTTAGAATGTTTATGCATTTATAGAACTATGACACCAAGTTTGTTTTGATGTAGTATATACTTTGTAACAGAAGAAGAAAAACAACAGTCAGCCCCTTATTCTAAAACAAAAGGAGAAAAGGTTAATGTTTAACTTTGGCTTGTGATCTGCCAAAAACAAACAAACCAGGAATTTCAACTTTCAAGTTCAGTAAGTTCACAAAAGGCAGGGATTTTTTAAAAAGCTTTTTTGTTTGCTCACCACTGCCACCTAACTTTCCACATAAAACAATAAAAACATGAGCCACTTATTTTTACTGATCTAAAAGTCAAATTGCCATTTTTTTCAATGTAAAAAGTGGCCATTTCTAATACAGGGAGTCCTTGGCTTACAACAGTTCATTTACTCACCATTCAAAGTTACAACGGCATTGAAAAAAGTGGCTTATGATTGTTTTTTACACTTAAGACTATTGCAGCATTCCCATGGTCATGTGGTCAAAATTCAGACACTTGGCAACTGCTTCATATTTATGATGGTTGCAGTGTCCCAAGGTCATGTGATCAGCTTCTGTGGCCTTCTGACAAGCAAAGACAATGGGGAGCCAGGTTCACTTAACAATGGGGTTACTAATTTAACAGCTGCAATGATTCACTTAACAACTATGACAAGAAAAGTGGTAAAATGGAGCAAAACACACTTAACAAAATATCTCATTAATCAACATAAATGTTGTGCTTAATTGAGGACTACCTGTACAGCAGTCTCCAGTAGCAATATAATTCCCTTAGATCCCCACAATTTCTATGAAACATGGTCAATGGAAATTCTGAAAATTGCAGTTAATAGCTCTTAGAACATGAGACTGGGGAATCTGATAATAGGCTAACTTGCTTGTAAACAGACAGGCAGAGCAATATATAACCCCCAAAAGTTTGTTGGTGATATTTATTTACCTCTGCTTCTGTTAAGAGTCGCATCTTTCTTGTTATTGCATGATCAACATCAATTCGACCTAAGGAAAAACAAACCATGCTTTGTCATCTTCAAACAGTAGCCATACTTTACTACATATCTTGAAAACATAACTATAACATCCATGAAGGAAAAAATATATCTAAAAGTGTACTATGTTGAAATCCATATAAGAAATTAGAGAGCCTCCCCCCCACATTATGCACTCACCTGTATAAGCATGGCAATTTTATTATTATTATTTTATTTTATTTTGTTATCTATCAGAAAAATAACTCTTCCAAAATCAAAATGTTCCCTGCCTCAAAGGAGTCCTTATACATTATAGAAAAATAACTATTTGTAAGTTTAAGAACTGAAGGTAATTGACCTAAAATTTTTTGAAGAACTATTCAGGGCATTTAATAAAAAAGAAGAAAACATATATATCAAAAAGCAAAACTTTAACCTAATTTTCTCCCCAACATTCTGGTTTTCTATATGGCAGGAATTAGCTGTTTTTATATTTAAGCATATAGATTCTACTTTTACAGATTCAGGTAATACAGATAAAATTATATTACGTCAATAAGAAAAATACCCAAGAGGTTATTTTCTCATGAATTTTAAATGTCTCAAAGCTATAATATGCAAAAAATGGCTTTTTAAGAATAGGACCCATTCTTCAATTATTGCTCACATAAAACATGCTATTGCAAAAACTGTATAAAATGTGTTTGTCTCACTCTCAAAAGCCTATCATACTCCTGGACATAAGCATGCTATTAGAACATTCTTCAGCAAGAATGAAATTGCAACTGAAAAAAACAAAACACTGTACATCCCTTATTTAAAAACCCATTAATCTGACTATTCCATTTTTTTTAGTTGTGTTAAAATAGTCGCAGAACCCATTCATATAAAACAGCCAGGGAAATAAATATTTTAATTTCCAAATCAACACATTGGAGATTTGCATCCTGAAGAAAGCAGGGGAATGGGTTAAATACAAGGTAGCTATGTTTATCTTTTATATTTCACTTGCAGAATTAAATATTAAATATTAAGTACAATTGATATTACTTTTCAACACTCAAAGCCAAGTTATATTAACACTCCGGTCGTCCGGTCTCCAACATTCACTTTCTGGCGAAGGTTGTAGAGAGTGTAGTGGCACAACAGTTTCCATGTCACCTGGAGAAAATTGATTATCTGGACACACGCCAGTCCAGCTTCCGGTCCGGTCACAGCACGGAGATGGCATTGGTCATCTCCGTGTTGGTGGATGATCTCTGGAGGGCCAGAGATGAGGGGGGTTCCTCCATCCTTGTCCTATTAGACCTCTCGGCGGCTTTTGATACCATTGATCATGGTATCCTACTGCATCGACTGGAGAGGTTGTGGGTGAGGGGCACCGTTTTACGGTGGTTCTCCTCCTACCTCTCCGGTCAATCGCAATTTGTATTGGCAGGGGGGGGGCAGAGGTCGACCTCGAGGTCTCTCACTTGTGGGGTTCCTCAGGGGTTGGTCCTCTCGCCTCTCCTGTTCAATACATATATGAAGCCGCTGGGTGAGATCATCCGTGGTTTTGGGGTAGATTACAACCTGTACGCTGATGATACTCAGTTGTACATCTCTACCCCAAACCACCCCAACGATGCCGTCAAAGTGATGTCCCGGTGTCTGGAAGCCGTACGGATCTGGATGGGAAGGAACAGACTCAAGCTCAACCCGTCCAAGACC
>JAPKID020006134.1:0-10791 GCA_026931265.2 Tropidonophis doriae | reverse complement strand
CGCCTCTTACAAGCGGCTGGGACGGCAAGCTCAAGAGAGCCGCCATCGGAGCCGGAAGCTCAAACCGGAAGCCTGTTTTTCATATTTTTGAATTATATTGAAAAGAAGAAAAAGTTTTCTTTCCCTTGCCTTCTCTTAGCTTGAGGAATAATTATTGTAGTCATAAAGCACAACTAGATGATAACCAAAAACACTTGATGTAGTACAGGGGTGTCCAACTGGCGGCCTGCAGACCAGATGCATCACATGCAGGTTACACCCATTCCAGCTTCATGAATGGGAAAAACATCGTGAAACATCACATGAATGGCAAAGTGATGTGGCAGGTTTGACATCCATGATGTAGTATTTCTTTTGAAACAAAGGAAAGAATAATGAAATTGGTCCTATTATTCCCAATAGTAATAGACGTTTGTGATCAAGACTACTGATCTGACTTCAATTTTTTTATGCCTTGCTAACAACCAGAATAGTTTGTAGAAGGTATTGCATATGGGGTTGTTCATGTAGATCTGAAGGTTGACCTTGCCTGGAAATGAGTGGTGGCCTCAAGGAAGAGAATTTTTATTAGGGAATCCTTCATAGCCTATTGAAATTGGCCTTGTTCTCCAACTTTTCTTATACTGTGACCCTGCACTAAATAAGGATACTTCCAAAATATCCATGCTATCTATTACTGCTCTCTTGGGGCAGGAGACAAGCCTTCTGGCTGTAGGAGCAGAAAAAGAAAAGAAAAGGAGCTTTCAGTCTCATTGTGCAATTGCCTTGGAGAGTTTTCTCTTGCCTTATTTGCACTGCCTTGGTTTTGGTTCATCATTTTGTGTAAGGAAAGTTTTAGTCGCTATGTTCGAACAATTAAACAGATCACGTATTGTAAAACCCTGCCAGAGTTTGAGCAGAATTGGAAAAGATTTACATGTGTCTGAACTGAAAGAGAGAAGCACATAAATTCACATAGTAATTCTCATAACACTCATGCTTGGCATGAGCCTAATTCAATTTTGTGACTTTGGAAAACTTTTAGTAATATTAATGCTTAATCGTTATAGGTGGGGGGGGTTATTCTGACAGACATGCTGTTGATATAAAAACTTGAAAGAATGCACAGCAGATTTTACAGGTGCAGAGAACATACATCTGTAATGACTAACTGACCTTTTTCTTAAAGGCTGACATAATGTTGAAAGGAATGTTTTATTTATATATAGTGCTGTAGTTTATTGACCAGTACCAAAATGTATGACCAAAGGGGGATTTTGTATGACCGGTTTTTATTTTTTCTGGAATCATTCTCTTTATTCCCTAGACCACCAGCAGATCAATTTGGGTAATTATATCATTATTTCAAAGAAGGGGATATCACTTAAAATAAAGAATAAAACAAGACTTGGAATTGGTACAAAAGCAAATATGCATCAAATAGATATAGAGTTGCTTTCTAAAATGAATGGAAATGCACTTGCTGTTATCATTCATGTCATATGTCTCTAGGTCTCTATCCTGATGGTCTTTATTGACTTTGTGTCAAGAAGTGCTGGATGCCAGATGGAATGGCAAGCAACAGGGGGAGGGTATCAGCTGGAGTGCACAGCTGGAGTGATGTCATCACTCAGCACCAAATGCACAGCTGGCTGTAAATTGGGCATGAAGGGTTGAGAAGAAGAAGGAAAGGCTAGCCTGAGCTGTAGCACTAGTAATGGCCCCATCAGCTTTTGTGTTGTCTCAAGGATGGTCACCTTAATTTCTGCCATTTATGGAATTTTGAAATCAATGCAGTGAGGCAGTAAAAACTTGTCAGTCCCTTTTGGCAATAAATACTTCCAATAACATCAAACCAGTAACACCATACTAAGTATGTAGTTCCTGTGAATTGCTGTGACTTATTAATAATCAAGCATTATTTGTGCTGTCATCAAAGCTATAAAAGACACAAAAATAAGGAAGGATAAGCTAGTGAACCAACTTTTAAAAAGGATTTCCTTGATTTGTCTTATATTAGTTTCTGTGTGCCTAAATTTCTCCAGTTTGGTCTGCTTCTTACCCTTTCTTCTTTATAACATATTTTCATCCTGTTTCTCTTTTCTTCTGAATTGCTTCTTAATCTTTTCTCTTTGTCAGAAACCAGCCTGCCCACTTTGGGCCACATCTTATTGGAATAATAAGAAATGATTAGAATGATTTCTTCAGAAAAATAGATACAAAACAGATATATCATTATAGTTCCCTTGAGATCATTATGTTTATTATAAGAATATTTTTGTCCTTTATACCGCCTGCTTAAGTTAAAGGTATTTCAACCCATCTCTCGTGTGTGGAATTAGTGAATCCATCAGGACAAGTATCATATTTTGTACAAATCATTCTGAGTTTGTGTAACAAATTGGAGAGGAAAGGAAATGATAAACAACTAGGTGCTTGACACTGCATGGCACATACATTAAAAATATCATCAGGTATGAGTGTTAGGAGAAACTGGGAGACTTTTAGGAAAACTCTATGTCATCATACATTTTAAAGGAGACATGGTAAATCTATTCATCATAAAGTGAAGACCACCACAGTGTTTGCAGAGCAGAAAGCCAGCCTGCCCCACCCACCCCTTTCTTCTTCTTCGTTTTTTTTTGGGATAATAAATGATCATGGTACTGGAAGTGAGTCAGACTGGCCAAGAGACAAACTATCTTTCATTCGTTTTTGGATTCACCTGTACATATTCAGGTGCTCAGCAGAAATGGTTTTGTCTTCAAGGCTGAAAGACCCTGTAGTTTAAATTAGGGGCATTTCATTGGACTTCCCTGAGAAAGTAAAATAAATTTGCTAGTGGTTACAAGTTGTAAAAAGCTGTTAAAATACACAGGTTCTGCCTCATTTCCAATGAAATGCTGTGACTTAAGAACACTTGCTTATTGTTACACATGATGTTGCCAGACAGTCCAGGTAGATGAAACTAGATAATCTTTCTTTAAGCATTTAATTATAATTAATGGTTTGTTTCAAAGGAGGAGGGCTATAAAGAATAAGAAAGAAAGAAAGAAAGAAAGAAAGAAAGAAAGAAAGAAAGAAAGAAAGAAAGAAAGAAAGAAAGAAAGAAAGAAAAGAAAGAAAAGAAAGAAAGAAAGATTTTTTTTCTTTTGTCCCATAACAATCTTAGCTTCTATTACTATAGAAATACATTTTCTCAATCATAGTGCCAACAAAGCTGAGATGAATAAAATAAGATGTTAAATAATGAAATATGAAGAGACATACATGAAACTTTAAAAGCCTTACTGGGCAAGCCAGCCTATGTCAATAGTGCATTAAGAACATCTATCCAACTTGAACATTTATATACATACTGTGAGACCATGACTGCATATAAGGTATGTGGTAAGAGTAAAGTCTAACTTTTCATCAGTAAATTGTTATACAGTATGAATTACAAATGTGTGTGTAGATGGTGGTTAGACTAAGACCTTTTGACTATGATGAAATCAATGACAGGGTTAAAAATATTATGATATTTGGCAGTGTAAATAATAATGCCTTTGAAAGAATTATCATCTAATTTTTCTTTATATATAACTAATTTAATTGTAAATCTTCTATTTCATATTATAGAAGGTTCTTAGCATCACTGAAAATTTTAACATACAATAGATTGAATCCACAGTTTATGTATTCAAAAAATGAACGCATTTGATATGATTAATATTTTGGGGAAAAACAAAGCAGCCAATTTGACTTATTTATTTATTTAAATATTTTAACTATTTTTCATTTTTTAAATGAATTTGTGTGTGACAATGGGGCAAGAAAAGGTAAGACAATAAACATTTGGGTATCAACCAATGAGGAATCTCTTGTCATATATAATGGTATACATCTAGAGAAGGCTACATGAAATTCCAATCTCACTATTAGAAATCCCTTCCTTCCTTCCTTCCTTCCTTCCTTCCTTCCTTCCTTCCTTCCTTCCTTCCTTCCTTCCTTCCTTCCTTCCTTTCCATTTCTGTTTTTTTAGCATAACAATAAACTAAACTATAAGATTAATATCAAGTTCCTTAACTTGGCAGCACTTATTATTTCAATATACTATTAAGATTATCAAAAAAGTATCATGTGTAGCTCAGGGTTGAACTCTGGAGTCCTTGGTGCTCTCTAAAGTTGCTTGCTTGCTTGCAGATGCATCATTACTTGACTAAACAACATAATTAATGCTATATGCAGTAGCTGCCCAATCAGTGTTGGAGATGTGGTTTTCTCCTTGGTAGTTCCTTTATTAGGGTATCTGCTCTGTTTGATTATTTGTCTGGTGTTAATCTCTGCTTATCTAAGTGTGAGTTATGGAGAGATATGTTCTAGCCTTTTTGTTTTCTTCTTAACTTACATTTAATTGTTTTTAATGGTGTATAAATGTGCTTTATGTCTAAGTATAAAGATTAAATCATGCCATTAATTATCTATTGATTTTAATGAAGTTTAATTTCAACAAAGTTTTAAATCAATCCATTGATCATTTCTATACTTAATTTAAAAAAAATACATTAAAGACATTGAAAAAAAGCTTTAAAAAGCATATATGAGGGAAAACAAGGAATGTAAAATAGAAATAATACTTAATAAAGCTGAATACAATATTCTTTAGTTATTTATCATATTAATTATATTGATTAATTTGTCATATTAATTTCAGGAGATGAGATCAGTGAATTGAAAAAGCAGTTTGGTATCTCAAACTAAATTGTAAATAGTAGAATATTATTTGTTAGGAGTAGAAATGGATGACAATAATGAACAGCAAAAGATAGCATGGACCCGTCTTTGGTATTCTTGTACATAGCTAATCTGCAAGACCAATTTGTGCTTGGTCTTGCAGATTATTATGTGAGAATGCCTAGTTTTTTTATAGGGGGATTCCCACATGAAGATGCAAGTTTCGACAGGAGATGTATATCTTGAAGATCCAATGATAGAGCAGCAGAGAATTTGCTATTCCAAGTGCCTATCAAGACAATAAATGTTGAGGGAAAGTAGCCAAACATCCTGAGTTAGATACCTTGTTCTTTTGAAAACCCAGTAATGCAAAAACAAACAAGCACTCCAGGTTTGGAGATTTAGAGAAAAGTGAAGAGTAAATGTGTCTTTTACTGCTGGGTATCAATTGAAGGGAAGCATCGGGCAAAACACTGGATGAATAAGAAATTAGGAAATATTTCTTCAAAGTGAAAGTGAAAGGAAGCAGAAAATAGTGTTTAAATAACTGCAGAAAATATAATTTAGTAGAATTTAGTAGAATTATTTCTTTCAAGTGTATATTAATAGAATTTCTATTTGATACGACAGGGAAGAAAAAATCTTGCCTAAAAAGTATAAAGTACAGTCTGGATGGAAGTAAACCTTAGCTACCATTTTAGTGCCTCATATTTACTTCATGTTATTCTAGACAGAAAATGTACTTTTTCGTGTTTTATGATAAATAATGAATAATTAAAATCTATACTGAGGAAGAACCTCAGAATAACACTAGAATATCATCCCTAGTATTATGCTACCTCATACCTTTTTTCTTTCAGTTTAAGTGTAACAATAGTGGCAGTAGTTTGACTTGCCATATAATTTGAACTTCTGAAAAAATGCTAATTTGCAGGACTAAAATGCTAGGTAGATATTTCTACTACCTTTATCCACTAGGTGACAGTACAACCCTTTCACCTTTCTATTATTAGACAAAGGTAATGAAAAGACAAAGAAAGGTAATTTAAAGAAAGAACGCTGAATGTGTACTGCCTAGTTGAATAAATATTATGTATTATGAAATTATCTCTGACTTTCATATTATTGTGAAGAATTTTTTTTAATTGCTCTTTTTAGGAAGAGATTTTATTAGGGAACTGTACTATTGATTATGGGCAAAAGAATAAATAATGGAATTGAGGGAAACGAGCCATTCTTAAGGTAAGAAATGAAGAACATTTGAACATTATCTTAGAAAGTTTGTATAAATAAAATCTTTTAAAGATATACATATAATGCAATATTTGTACTGTTTTATTCCTCATGCTAGACCAAATAGACTTGATCAAATATAACTTATTTTAATTGAATAAAAATTAAGATTTTTTTATTACATTTCTTAAGAAAGGGTACTGAAAAGTGATGAACGCCATTGAATTCAGCAGGATATTCTTCATAGTATTTAAGACTGAAAATTCTGATCCTCAAAGTGGTTTTAAATACTATATTTTAAATAAATTATGAAATAACTTCATAAGGTTACAATAACACTATTTAAATTGAACTGTTAACATCTGAAATCTGAATATTTTATATTACAAATGTATTCATGTTTATTCAAAAGTAAGTACTTTAGTGTCCAACAGTCTTATTATCCAATAAGTATGTTTAAAATGTAATTTTATTATTACTATTCATACAGGTTTTTAATGTTAAAATAAAAAGTTAATTTTATTTATTTATTCAATTTCTGTTTGACATACTGTGCTTGCTATATAATTATAGTTTACAAACTGAATGATAGTATGTAAGCAGCACATGCTTTGAGAATATTATCTAGAATTTAATTTGTAATAAAACTATCAACAATGTTTTGTTATGATAAAATATGTACAACATATAATTTCCATTTAAGGGAAAAGTTTAATAGTTACATTAAACATAAAATACAAATTAAAGCACCTTTTTAAGCAAAGTGGGATAGCTCTATAAATGTATCAAAACAAAATAAATGTTCTTACTCTTTATAGCAGAAAGTAGTATTTGACAGCATTTATTCAATTTATTTAGAAATCACAGCGTTGATGAAATGGCAGGAAAAAGTCCATATTTTTGTGATTTTGGAACAACAAGATTTTGCGCTATTACAGAGTTCTAAACTTGGATTTCTCATAATTCTTAGGTTGGTACTGCACAACAATTTATAGACAAAGTGTCCTCTTATCCAGGGTTTTGTTATGTAGGAGGATGCTCATCTTTAATCTGCATGTGCAGACCTACTATAGCTAGCAGTTGGAATGTAGTTAGAATGTTCATAGAACCTGAATACTGCACTGGGGGTTTTGTACTGCACTGATAATCTAAGTGAACATTAGGCTGAGTAAATTCCCATTTGGCTGAGAACGGGACTTAATTTTGGAAGGGTATATAAAAACTACATAAAACTGATGCAAGGGATTTTTGGTATATAAAAACTGATGCAAGGGTTTTTCAATTTAAGTCATTTTATTTCACTATTTATAATAAAAAAAAAATCTTTCTCTCAGGAAGACATAGGTATTCATATCCAGCAGACAAAATGAACAGCCCATTTAATTTTCTGGAAAGTCACTGTCTATAAGGAATTATAATATCACTTACAACAAATGAGAAGGAAAAACTTAGTTGTTAGGAAATATTAAATCATTAGTCAATTACTAAAAGAAAAATAAATAAATGAAGCATTGGGATTGCAAGTGTATTTTTACAAGTAGGTGAAATTTGTAATGAAAAATAATGTTATATTATAGCAACATTCAATGTCATAATGATACATAATCACATACCTTGCTGAAATAGTTATTGCCGTGTTTGCATTGTGTTGAAGGAAAGGAAAATGCACTTTCATAGTTGACAAATGTGACATATCAGCCAAGGCAATTGTTGGCCTTTGGGCCAGCAAGATTGAAGTTAAGATTTATAGCAAAGCTACAAATTTACAAAGCTATAAAAAGTTTATATTACAAAGTGGAAGCTTTCATATGATTAATTCAGGAATAAGAATACTGTATTTTATAATCAGTACAGTTGTATTAACTATTCAGTTCTGCATATAAAACTCCTTTTAGATTTTTCTACCTAAAACCACTAGTTTCAGGTTAGAGCAGGAAACAAGACTGATTCTATATATAATATATACATATATATATATTTGCTTTCGTAGATTTTCAGGGTGTAGGTATGCTGGTATTGTTTGGTTTGGGTCTTTTCCCATGTAAAATTAAAGGTGTTTTTGCAACATTTCATCAAGATCTCACTTGCCATCTTCGGGCTAAATTTATGCATATAAATTTAGCATACTTTACATTATAAAATGAAGTTTGCCTGGTTGCATAAAGTAGTTGCTTACAGTAAGTGATATTTTAATAGTTTGTATTATTTTGCAAAAATACATAGAATATATATAGGAGTGAGTCTTATTAAAATCAATGTAGCCGCCTTCTAAAACTAAAGTGCAACACTTTAGTTTTAGTGAAATGTCACATTGTTTTTGTAGAATTTCTATAGTTCCGCTCCTAAATTAGAAAAAAGTATTTTAAAAAAAAGCAGAGCAGAGAGTGTGTTTGGCCGGTTTTTTCTTCTCAGTTGAGTTTGGTTCTAATTATTGATTTATGAACATTTAGGTAACTATCCTTTTATAGACTTGTATTAAACATTTCATTATGATTAAACATTTTTGAATATATATCTGAAAGATTTACAAATGATTCCCAAGCTATTCCAGTTTGGGTTGGGGGTGGAGAGGGAAAAACTAAATGTCTAATCCTTTCATATTTAAAGTTTTTTTCTGGAAATATTTCTCTTTCCATGCGCTTCAAATTGCTATGCGGTTCAAAAAGCAAATACAGCCTCCCCATAAACACCTTGGTATTTTATTACTAATGAGATTACGTACCTCACAATAATATCTTCATATATATTAAATATGTATATATGTGTGTGGGGGTGTATCCCACTTGCATACAAATACTTCATATTTATAAGTAGCAATTGCTTTTTTCTATTAAGATCTTATTCTAGAATATAATGTACGAGGTAGAAGTTGTTTCATCTTGAATGATAGAAATAATGGGGACAAGTTTACTCCTACTCTCACTGAATGAAAATGGCATTTAAACCAAATATTATAGACACAAGTTTGCAGGCAGAAAAGTATCTCTTTATATTGAAATGCTCCCTTTAAATGAGACCAACTTGGAGAAAGTGCTTTTGTATGAATTTAGAAATTATGAAAGTTGAAAATGTAATAACTTTTGTTTCCTTTGTCCCTATTGTTTCCTAAGCTGCAACATTGAAGAAACACACTTTCCAATAAAGAAATAAGTATGCTTCATAGAATATATAAAACTATCTTTAAATATCAATGTCACATGAATATATGTGATATGTTTTATTTTCTTGAATTTTGAAAAGTTATGAAAGTTTAAATGTGATGTACAAGTGTTTATTAACATCATAAGGAAAATCTATGCTCAAGATATACTCAACTGGTTTCCATGTAATGTGACCTATTCTTCCTTAATTGTTTTTTTTACTCAGAAGTTAATTATAATCAGTTATATGATGTGTTTTCAGTCCTTGAAGCTGTTGTACTCAGTCAGTCTTTCACACCTACCCAACTAGAAGAAACTCTTTTGAAAATATCATTCTCTCATGTCAATGGAGAATAGCGAAGTTGTGAAAAACTGTTATCCTGTAAACACAGCCTCTTTTTGCAGATGTGATTAACAAATGAATCAAATATGAGAGAAGCATAGAAGCCAATGAGTTAAAAAAAATGTTTACCTTCACCACAAAAGCAACTGCACATTTTGAGTATACAATGAAACAGCCACAAGTTTTCAAAAAGCCACTACAAATAGCTGCTAATTAAGTCTACAAAAAAGAAAATGGTTAGTAGAGCATGAACCTCATTGCTGCTGGTCTTGCCAGAATATTATTTTTGTGACTCTCCATCCAACACTTGTTTTACTCATGGACAGCATTGACTCCATTTTATAGCTACCATTCTTAACCACAAATCATATTCATTTGCTGAAGTGAATGAGCTGTGTTCTGGAAATGCCCAGCTTGCCTCCACTATACTCCATATTTAATTTAAAGATGACACATCTTTCTGGCAGTGTGTGACAATTGTTCTCTGCCTTCTAGAAAGAAGAACTGAATTTACAAATAAAACAGTTCAGACAGACACAATTCCTAAAATCCAGAAGAGCTGAAATAGATTGCATCAAAAACATTTTTCCTGTTAAATAGCTTTTAACTATGTCTTATTTAGCCATGAAAAACAGTATCTATTTTCCCATGGTTTTCTTTTACCCTGCAGTGGGATTTTTTTTAAAAAAAAATTCATACAGGGCCAACTTTCAATGACCTCAGAAAAGTAAGACCAGCTTAGGAGTGCTGTGACTCTGAGGTTGCTTTTCAATCATTGAGGTAAAGTAAAATAACAGTTGTAGAATCCCAAATGATAGATTTGTTGCTTTCCATTAGCAGTTTTCTTCTTCACTGTGCCAGCAAGAATGTAATAGCGTAAAAGTAAACAGTAAAGAGAAAGGACTGGAAAACAGCAATAAGGAAGAATTCTACCTTTTGGGAAACTACTTTCAAAGGGGTGGGGAGGAATAGAGGGTTTCCCCCCCTCCCCCATTTTTTCATGTTTCTTCCAGAAAAGGGATGACAGTTAGATTTGCAAATGCAAAACTCATATTCATTCTGTTGCCATTTGCTTTATACCTTTTAAAGTCACAAATCATTAGCAAAAATTAATGATCAATCACATGCCAAGAAAAATACTGTAAACATAATGAAAACAGACTTTAAGTATACATATAATCTTTATTGTCACTGTACTTAAATACAAAAAATTGGTTAATGTAGTAAACAAATTGGTATGACAAGTGAGGCTCCTTTCTATACTCTTAGAATTGTTGATGAATTTTCTTGTGTCTAAACAATAGAGGTTTTCACTCCAGTCCACAGGTACTGGAGTGAGCTGATTGGATAGTAAAGGTCGGCCGTGATTGGTCGGTTGTG
>JAPKID020006133.1:0-10792 GCA_026931265.2 Tropidonophis doriae | reverse complement strand
AGAAACATAGCGGAGAAGCTTCTCCGCTCCGTTTCTGACTGCCGCCTGGGTGCGTATACTCGGCGTATAAGACGACCTCCGATTTTTGGTTGACTTTTTGGGGTTTCAAAAGTCGTCTTATACGCCGGAATATACGGTAATACTGAAAAATAGAATATTCCAGATCCATGTTCACAATTTCTAATCAACAGAAATATACTCCAAAAATTGCAATTGTGGCAGAATTTATAATTAAAATTTACAACAGGAGTTTCTTAAATTGTGTGGGTTAATAACCCCAGCCTTCAGAAAATATAACAAAGAAAAGGAAGAAACCAAAATGAAGTGTTTCTGTGGAAACCAAGTTTTAATTCCTAAACAGAAAAGAAATCAACAAACACATTCCTACCAAGATTACTATTGGCAGTAAAAAGCCAAGGTAGTCATCTAGCCATAAAAAACAAATCCTAAACCTACTTTAGGACATTGGCTTTGCAAAGTGTCTGAATAATGTATGAACTTTCAAATTCCTCAGAAAATCAATATTTGCTGGATGGAGCAACTAGGATGGAATATACTGCTTTGGGAACTGTACTACCCAGAGTCTAAATAAATGCAGATTCCAGCAGAATTGCTATACTATTGTGGTGGGCTAAGCTAGACAAGATTGCTACATTTTTAAAAGAAAAATATTGATAAAATAATAAACAATTGAAACAAGCAGATGACGTGTTTATGGGCATTCGGCAAACGAAGGCATTACAACAGTAATAGGTCACTTCTTTGTCATTCTTCTATTTGGCCAACATGTGATCAGTTTGCAGGACTATTTTTTTAAAAATTCAGGAGTGGAAGAGTTACAAACTGTTCAAAAAGAAAGTATAGGAGTACAGGAAAAGTAGGCAAGAAAAATGGTCACTCTGGAGGACATAGTACCGAAAGGTCAGGAAATAAGTATGGCTATGGGCAGTGGTGTTCAGGTATCAGAGGGCGGGAAAGTGTGTTGATTTCCAAATTATGAAATGTATCTACTTTTGGTCTTCATATTCTATGATGTAGCAAACATTTAGATTAGATATTATGATAGGAAGAATCTAAAGGATCACTAGGGCAAAGAAACAATGGCTGATTCCCATTTGTAACATAAATTGTCCATTCTTAGGAAAAACATGGGATATTCTTTAGAACAATGGAGAAAACAGTAATTGTCTGTATTACTTATTCAAAGAAGACAAGATATTGAAAGCCAAAACAGGATAGCTATAAATTGACTTCACATAATAAGAATTTTTTTAAAAACCAAGATGTTCACATCATGCTTTCCCACCATTTGGCACAAATTGAATCAAGATGCATCTATTGCTGAATAAGATTCTGAGGCAAAAATCCTACAAGATATATCTAATTGATCCCTATTGGAAGATTAACATGTTTAAAGTTATTGAAATTATTTTCATAACAGAAATCAATTCTAACAACCAAAGCAGACAGCCTTAGGTTATGGATGGAATTAAAACAAAAATCCTCATATTACTTTTCAGATGTTAGGCCATTTTTGCTGAACTTAATGTTTGTTTACTAAGGAAGTCTGACAGACTTGAAATGAAAGTGACAGAGAAGACAGAGATTAGAACAAAGCTGAAAGGCAAATACAACATTTTTAAAAAATGGTCTATTGTTGCTCATATTTTTAATACTTTCCCTTTATACCTTCCCCAGATTGTTCTTATTTTCCATAATATCAAAGTATTCCCAGTTGATACAACAAATCCTTTTAAAATTGTCTCATTCTCTCCTGAATCCTGTACTATGGATGCCAGTTTTCATTTGCTAAGCACTGTATATCCAAGTCCAAAAGCAGGCTTGGATTTCTTTCAATATTGTGCAATAGAGGTATTATCCTAGCCCACGCCATTCTCCTAGACAGAAAACTGAAATGCGGATATCACTTCCACAGACAACAATCAAATCTGACACCAGTCTAACATGGATTAACATCTGCCTAAAAAAATTAACTCTGCTCCATCAGGAGCAAGTCACCACATAATACAAATCTTCACCGTCTATTTCTTATCCCACAATCTAGAATGCAGTATGTACCATATTTCCACCAATGTATATGACAGCAAGGAGAATTTACATGCATTTATCATATCATTTATGCATACAAATGTCTCCCACCCATATTCAGGAACTGATTGAAGACCAAGCAATTCTTCTCAACAATTAAGAGTGAATCCCCTGTTGAATGGGGTTTTATTTATTTATTCTTTTGTTTGGTTGTTTGGTCATTTATAAAAGTCTGTCTTCACACTACTTTTTTTTTCTCTATTGATACTGTTATCAGTATCAATTATAAATTATAGTTTCGCCATGAATCAGAAAGCCTCCAAACAGGTAAAATAAAATAAAATAACACAATAATAAAATAAAATAATAATGACATGAATGTTAATTCCATTTAATTATACTAAAGCATGTTACTTTTTGTACTCCAGTTGAGAATGTGGAGTCTAATATGATTTTCGTCAAAGAAAAAAAACCACCCTTAATAACATAAATGTTGGCTGCCACATCTTCTTAATAAAATTTGAAACAGGTTTTCTGATAGGAATGTGGTAACAATTAATGGTGAACAAGTGATTTCATTCAAGATGCCTACTATACATTTTGAAATTAGCAATAGGCACCAATGTTGACTACTGAAACAATACAAAAGAATAAAAGCAGTAACACCTTTTTAATAAGAACGACCAAAAATCACAACCAGAAAACCATGCATTGGGATATTGGGATGATTTCTATGTACTGAGTTAGAATAAAAATAGGGAGATCTAAATATATTATTTGGAACCCCTACTACATTTCTATTATGAATAACAGGACTAAAAAAATTTGATTTGGTAGATATAAAGTCTCCTATAAACAAAATACAATCCATGTTATCTAGCATAGGGGTCTCCAACCTTTGCAACTTTAAGTCTGAAGGACTTCAGCTCCCAATTCTGGGAGCTGAAGTCCTTCAGACTTACAGTTGCAAAGGTTGGAGACCTCTGATCTAGCACATGGATGTCTCCTTTTACAAAGACTTGGACTCCAAGGATGCTGTAAATCCTACTCCACCATGCTGAGGTGTCCACATTACAGCTAAATGAATGTTTATAATGTCGCATGCTGCAGCTGTCTCTTTCTAGGCTTTTCCAGATAGCGCTTTTGATTTCCTTTCATTGAAATCTCATCACTTTCTCCACAATCTCAATTCTTCCACTTTCCAAAACTCCAAACAAAAAATTCCTCATGAGAAACTCAGAACATTACTAAACCAATGAAGAATTTGCTCTTCCTCAGCAAACCCGAATGAAGGGTGACAGCACTTTAAGATAAGATTTGATAGGAATTGATGTGCCTATTTTAAAATTGGTATAAGAAAAGCACATCAATTCTCAATATGATTTAAGCATTGAAAAGATAATGAATAATAAGTTCTGAATTGTCAGCATAGGTTACATTTTCTAAGCAATTCAATATTGCAACGTGGGAACCATTTTGTTTCCAATGCACTTTACCTACCAATGCCTCTTTAATATAGCATAATTATTTCCTTCACAGCCAAATAGTCTTGCAATACTGCAGCATGATTGCCTGATACTTCACAGCATAAAACAGACATACACAATAAATTCAAAATTCAAAAACATCACCTCTATAACATATGGAACAATTACATTAATCACAGAAGCAGCTTTACAAAAGCCCTCCATAAGCTATGTATTAAATTTTATCCAGTCCAACTGACGAAGGTCTTCAGCGCTATTAGCAAACAGAAAACACACAAGGTAAGACATTCACTCAATCTAGGCATAAAAAGGCTATTGCTTGTTTGGCCTCTCCAATTGTATCTGCTGTTTCCAAAATATCTAAAAGATCTCATCCTTCAGAACCCAGCTATGCAATGTCAATTTATAAGAACTAGGATAGTGAAGGGAGGGTGCGTACATGCACGCTTAAGGGATGTGCATTGGAAGAAAAGCTGTTTAGTGGGCATGCACACTCTAGAAAATAAACTTCCCATTTCCGGTGTGCACATGTGCATTGGCCAGGTTGTCTTCCAATTATTGGCACGCATGCACACATGATGATCAGTTGGCCAATATGAAAATGGAAGATCAGCTCTTCCAGTTTCCAGCATTGCCTTGCACACAAAAAACAGCTGATCATCATGCACACATGCACCCCAGAAACCTGGAAGAGGATCAGGCAATGCTGCGCATGCCAGCCAACATGGCTCCATGTGCCACTTCGGGCATGCGTGCCATAGATTCGCCATCATGGATCTATGAAATGTGCTATATCTAGCTATGAGATCCAGATGAACCTAACATTACTATGCTGCAAAATACATTGCTCTTTCCATAGGCACTGGGGAGAGATGCTGAGTGGGATCACTATCAAACCTGAGGTGGTTTGTTATGTAATTGCGTACCTTTTTTTCCAAGCAGGATGTTTTTTAATTATTATGTTAATTGATTGTTTTTCATCCTGTTCACTGTCCCTAATAGTAAATTGACATTAAATGAATAAATGAATGAATGAATATAAAATAAGTTCCCTTTCTACTCAGTTTCAGTACCCATAGTGATTAACAATAAAATGCTGACTACACAAAAATAGAAAATTGAAGATATATAGATATAAAGTAACACAATAAAGATTAACCATTAAAATGACAAAAACCATTAACCATTCTGTCATTAACCAAATGACAGAACCATTAATGACAAAAATTTGTCTTGATTCTGCTTCTAACAAATAGAATTCCCAAAGAAACACTTCGAAAAGTTCCTATTGGTAATCAATGCAACAAATCTTCTAGTCATACCGCAGAAGTCTTTTTTTTAAAACGGATATTAAATATTTTAAACCTAGAAGAACTTGTAGCAGCAGATTCATTGTGAAGAAATCTAGACAGAAATAATACTGATGGTAGAAAATATTGAGAAGAAATGTGATTTTTTTCCAGCTGTAAACTGGCCAGGAACCTTTCTGAAGCTTAACACTGATGCTTTTATATAACATCAGTGTTGTGAGTTGGTCAAGGAGGGAGTCCAAGACAGGTAGGTTTTGAATTAACACAGCCATTTATTAGGCTTAAAACACACCAGCACAGTAAAACAGATAACTAGAAAAGAAAAGTGCGGTACACAGGGGCTTCCTCGTTTGACAGCTATTTAAGCGAGAGCTGTCAAACGGAGATCCAATCAGGAGGCCTGGCAACCCAATTCCAGCCAGTCGCATCTGAGCCAATCAGATGCAACTGGCTGTTACCAAGCCTACAAGGGTGAGGTCGAAGACTTGAGGACGGTCGTAAGTCGAGGACCGGTCGCAAGCCGAGGACCTCAACACCTCTTTTCCCCCAGTCAGTACGCATGTGCGCCCCTGCATGCGTAATCCTCCAAGTAGGCGGGGCGTTGCCGGAGCCACCCAGGGAGCCTCAGAGTCGGCGGAGACCTCAGTGAGGTAAGACGTCCCCGTAGAAGCTCCTCCCTGGCAGGGGTGTAGCTCTGGGTGACATCATCTTGGCCTTCGAGCGGAGGTGGAGCCGGCGGAGCTGGTAAGTCCGGGCGGGGAGGTGCGGCAGCCGGAGTGGAGGCGTGAGGTAGCTGCCGGGAGGCGGTGGCTTGATAGGGTAGGCCTTCTGATGCGAAGGCCTGCGAGCCCGTGTCGGCATGAGTTAGAGAACTTGGTGTGTGCAGGAAGGCAGCGTCCATAACAGGGAGGCCTGAACAGGGGAAGGCCTCACTCGAACTCATTGGAACTCCGGATTGAGGAAGTGGAAACAGCCCAACAGGGGCCAGTGGGCAGGACTGGCCTGGCGTGGCGAAGGCCGGCGAGGGAAGGCAGCGCCTTAGTTGGTCCAGGTGGTGCCGCCATTTAGTTCCGTCAGGTAGCCCGACCCTGTAAGAACAGTGGCTGGTTAGGACAGTAATGGTAGCGGGAACCCACCGAGGATCCCTGGAAAAGTTCCTAGCGAACACTAGGTCCCCCACCTGGAATAGGCAGGGAGGGGAAGCCCCCAGGTTGCTGGAATGCACCCCATTATAGAGGGGGTGCAGCCTGTCCAAGGTGGTCCGCAGGCGGCGGCCCATCAAGAGCTCAGTGGGGCTCTTCCCTGTGGCAGGGAGGCACGGCAGACGAGAGCGAGATGGCCCTTTCGGCCACAGCAGCCCGAAAGGGGCAGTCAGCCCGTGAATGGCCTCCTCCGCAGCCCAAACAGGGAGCCAGAACCGGGTGGCCAGGTGGAGGACGGGCAGCCCTGCAGCCAGACACTCGCAGGCTGGCAACGTGGTCCTCCAGATCGAGGTCGTCCAGCGGAGCGAGTTCATCAACCAGGCAGGCCCAGGGCAATGGCACTAACAGCGGTTGGCAGCGGGTCATCTCGGCCGTAGAGTTCGGAAAGCTCTGCCGCACGGGCCTCCTCCATGGCCTGCTCCAGGGTGAGTTCAGCCTTTGCAAGGAGGCGCTGCTTCAGGCGGACGTCCCGGATGCCACAGACAAATTGCTCTAGGAGACAGGGGCTTCCCCGTTTGACAGCTATTTAAGCGAGAGCTGTCAAACGGGGATCCAATCAGGAGGCCTGGCAACCCAATTCCAGCCAGTCGCGTCTGAGCCAATCAGACACGACTGGCTGTTACCAAGCCTACAAGGGTGAGATCGAAGACTTGCGGATGGTCATAAGTCGAGGACCGGTCGCAAGTCGAGGACCTCAACAATCAGAGAACTCTCCAGGTGGACATGTGGCAATTTTTAAAAGGAATTTGAAGGAGTGGAGATGAATTTCATTTAGCTTTATAACTGAACAGATGTCGTGACTGACCCCCTATGTACTAGGTTTTAGATATTATCTCCACCTAGAAAAGTATGTTGGTTTCAGTAAATATTATTTCCTATAAATGGGGGCAATTGTTTATTTATTTTCTTTTTTCATTAGATTTATATTGCATAAAGCAGCTAACAGTCAGTCAAAGAATTGTGGCTGGCACGGTTCTAGAAGAGCATTTTTACTATGGCTCCTGCCCTTTGAAACATCTTGCTGCTGAAGGTGAGATCACTGTCTTGATCTTCTTGAAGGCATCAAACCTCACTCTATCAACTGGTTTTGGGGACTCAATAGAAGCACTTTATGCTGGAGATGGTTGCTGGATTAAGAAAGAAGACCCCAACTGTATTCCACTAATGTTCTTGGTTCCCAATTTTATTTAATTCCTGTTAATTTTAATGTTTTTATATTTGTGTTTTTATTGCATTATAAACTACTCGGCTGCTTCCCAACCATGGGTGGGGGGCAGGGAGTTCTTAAGGGATTTAGAAAAGCAAAGTTGGGGTTGATCTGATTTTAAGGGAAATAGTATTAAAGAGGGCAAGTGCTGTTGAAGAAAAGGCACACTAGCTGGGTCCTACCACATGATAATATTAAATTCTTGGGACCTGGAAAATACCTCTTTTTCCAGATCTAATGGAGTGAGTAGACTTAAACAGAGAGGAAGAATCAGGGCTTTCTCATTCAGTGCTGTCAGGCGCAAACAAAACCTAGGAGCATTTATTAACTTCAAAGCACAGAAAAGTTTATTATCACTACATCTATACAAGCATGGTAAAAACTAAACTGGTGCTAAATAAGAATCAGTGGAATTTACGCGGGGGTGGGATGGGGTGGGGTGCTGGTCTGATAGCAATGCAATGACTCCAAATTGATGAGACGTTTAACCCTGCCTTCCAGTTCAGTCTGCTCTTCCCCATACGTTGCAGGACAAATGTAACTTCTTCACTTGAATAAACTAGGGCAGTGATGGCTAACCTTTTTTGGCTCACGTGCCAAAAGCGGTGTGCGACCCCCTGCTTTTGGTACGCTTTTTTCGCCCTCCCCAGGCTCCAGAGGCTTTCTAGGAGCCAGGGGAGGTTGAAAACAGCCTCCCCCCCCCCTCCAGAGGCTTCAGGAGCTTCCCTGAAGCCTCCAGAGGGCGAAAAACGGCCTCAAAAGAAGGCCTAAATCAGTTGGCCAGCGCACACATGCACACTGGAGCTGACACGGCAACGCCTTGCGTGCCCTAAGAAATAGCTCCGCGTGCCACCTGTAGCGCCCATGCCATAGGTTTGCCATCACTGAACTAGGGTTTCTTTAATTTGAGGAATGCTTTATCAATAAATGCCTTGCCTTAAATTTTGAAATGAAGGTCCATTTAATCTAAAAACTGTAATACAATATTTAATTTTATACTTACAAAGTCTGCCATCACTTTATTTTATAATTAAATTTAAAAGAAGCCATTTCACGTCTTTCATCAGTCAAAAAAGTTTAATAATACTAAATTTACGCGCATTAAATGAAACAAAATATGCATGAAATTGAAAATGTATGAATTGCTACTTGAATTATATCTTTCCTAATGACTTCAATAAAAAGTCATCTCCAAAATACTTATTGATAACGAATTATGTACATTGCTGCCAACGTACAATTAATCTTATGTTTCCAACATGCTGATTCAACAAATCACAGTTTTGCATAACAACAGCTCTTTATGAAGACCATGTACTTCATTTCAAATACAACTATTTTAAGCAGAAAAATTAATGTACTGTGAAATCCAACTCATTTTCTGCACTTTCATCAAACATGTATGCAATGTAAATTAAACCAAACATTGGTTCAAAATTCTAGAATGAAAAAATATGTTGCCAAATTAACTTGTTCCATAGTGTATAAATGAACCAAACAGGCCAGATTCTCTGGTGAATGCTCTCATGCTAACGTAATAGCAAAAAAACTGAAAGTTTGATGTCTGGACACATTATATATATGCTTACAAAAAACCTCATGAGGTAAAATGATCTTCTTTTGCTATGAGATAATTTGCTAATTATCTCATTGGCATTGACACTTTATTTTAGGAATGTCTGTGTAGCAAGAAATAATTCTCTGTTTGTTGAGTCTCCTGATGAATTTCTGTGCACTCAATTGGTTAAATATTAAATTCAGATGCACAATTTTTTTCTTATGTGTCTCCTGAAATTACATAATGTCTGCTTTTTTCTCCCTCTGTCTCCACTTCACTCTTCTTAAAGAACTTTGCATTTCATAGTTACCTACTCACCTTTGCATTATGCCTCAAAATAACAAGTATACTATATGGTTTACAGCCAAACATTTTTGCTAATGTTTCAATTCAAAGTGTATTCTTCCACATCCAAGCTTGCCTTACAATTGGCTTATCACATTGAGTCATTCCACATGAAATTTTCCCACATGGAGCTGTTCCACAGCAGCTGTCCTATGGTGAGTTGGCTCTGGCAAAATAGCTACGGCAAGATGACCATGGTGAGTTAGCTGTAGCGAGTTGCCCCATTCTGCAATTCAACTGCCCTCTAGTTCATCAAGCTATTTTCTGCTGATGCAGAGACAGACGTCTCATTCAAGAGAAGCCCAAACACCGATTGCCACCTGTCCCAAGAGTTGATCAGCAATACATAATCACTTTGACTAACTATTGAGCACGGAGAAAGATATAGCAAAGCACTATTCTGACTTACTGCAGCACTATCCATAATGAATTCACAGCAAGACTTTCATTACTCAATGTTTTCTATCTAAACATCTCCACAGATTTGGCAGAACCGTCATGCATCCAAAAAAACCACCAGCAGGGATGCATTAAATATAAAATATGTCTGGGTCTGTATTTTGACTATTTCTAAGAAATATGCTTCAAGCAATTAAAGTGATAAATAGAAAAGGAGGGGTAGGGAAGAAAATTCTGTGCTATTTAAATCCAACATTTTATCATTTAAACTATTCTCTTATTTTCCTGGATATTCTCATTTTTCCAAAATAACTCAACCAAGCCTCTAACAAGACAGATGTGTTCTAAATAACAGTAACTATCATTTTAGATTATATAAATCTCTTGGCACTGCAACTTTTTTCTAGGCAAGTCGTACTGTATGATCAAAAATGGATAGTACTGACAAATTATTCAAAAGATGATCCGGAGGAAAAAAGGTTTGAATGCAGAGCGAGCATTGCCATTTCAAATGAGTAACCATTCTAGTTTAGTTTTCTACCATTACGTCTAACAACTACTCATGCTTAATGGTTCAACCACATTTTTTGATTCAACACCATAGCAATGCTACTGAGAGGGCTACTTTCCATACCAGCATATATCCCAGCAAAAGTAATCATACAACGTCACAAAGCGAGTGAATATCCCTAAATGTGTTGCTAATGAAACGGACAACATGGAATAGGGAATTGGCATTCACTGGGAAAAATGACCTCCAATTTTTTTTTTGCCTCTATTAGTACCAGTGCAAAAGTTAAAAACAAAAAACAAGAGCAACAGAAAACTTTCTGCTGAGTTCCAAAGTTCCATGCTGTTCTATCACCATCTATAGCAGATATAAGGAACTACTTTCCTGTTGGATGTTGCAACCTTCAGGATACTAGCTAGGGAATTCTGGGAACTGAAGTCCAGATAGCTTAAAGTTGCCAAGGCTGAGAAACACTGGGTCAGTTCTCAAGGCTGTTCTTAACTATCTATAGCAGGGGTCCCCAAACTTTTTAAGCAGGGGGCCAATTTACAGTCCCTCAGATTATTGGGAGGGGCCAGACTGACTGGGTGGTGTGGCTAGGTGGTCATGTGACGAGATGAAGCTGCCTTGGTGGGGGAGGGGTGCATGTCTGTTTGTCTGTTTCCCACCCTCCCTCTCTCTGGAGGCCGGGGAAGCCAAAAATGGGCCCATTTTTGGTCTCCTT
>JAPKID020006132.1:0-10792 GCA_026931265.2 Tropidonophis doriae | reverse complement strand
AAGGTTGGAGACCCCTGGCCTATAGTATGCACCCATTACAATGTCATTTGTATTGCTTTTTCCCTTAATATTCACTCAGATAATTTTGACAAGAACATGAATTTCCTTACAGGCATCATCATTCTTTACTATGATGCAACTCCACTTCTCATTTTGCTGGGTCTGCTCTTTTTGAACAAATTATAATCTGAGGGTAAAGATTTATTATCTGAGCTTCTGGCTTGGTTTCTAAATGTTTCATTACCAAGCGAGGTAACTCCTTCCCTAGCCTGGTAACAAAAAGTTTGGAAACCAACCCAAAAACTCAGAGAACAAACCTTTATCCTCATCCTATACCCAAGGTATTCACCACTATCGGAAAACTATAATCTTTCTAGCACTGGATTCCAATAGTGAGATCCAATCCACAAAGTTTCAGTTATATCTACAATATCATATTTGCCCTCCTCTACTAGGATTTTAAGTTTTACCTAAGTGTTACCCATACTCTGTGCATTAATGTACATTGCTTACCCCTAAAGGACTTACTAGTCCTTCTTAAGATTCAGTGCTACATGTTGTAGACCTTGACTTGCAACCGGTTCCCTAAACCCTCGATTTACGACCGGCTGCAAGTCCTTGGTCCTACAACTGACAGCTAGCAACAGCATTCATGTCTGATTGGCTGAGAGGTGACTGGCTGAGCTTTAGTTGCTGGGGCTATCTGATTGGCCTCACAGCTGATATATAAATAGCTGTCAGGCACTGAGGCCCCTGTCTACTGTCTACTTGTATGTAGTTGCTGTTTTCTAGTGTGTGCTTCAATAAAGCATATTGTTTAGTGTGCCTCAGCTGCCTCACGTCTCTCATTAAGACCAAGCTTCTACACCAGAGGTCTCCAACCTTTGCAACTTCGCAAAAACTGGCTGGAGAATTCTGGGAGCTGAAGTCCTTCAGACTTAAAGTTGCAAAGGTTGAAGACCCCTGTTCTACACTACATCTCCTGCTGAACTTATCTATTGCTCTCTTTGAGTATTTCCTTCCTTGCTGTAAGATTTATGATGTTTGTTGTTAGGTTTTGGGTCTGGGTTCCAGATAATGGTCTCCTCTCTTGAGCTAGTTTACATTCAGAAAATTCTAATTTATAGTATTGGCATAATGGCACTAATGATTATGATCACTTAGGTTTTTCTATTTTATCCTTTAAGATTCCTACACCATCCATTGGATACAGGCAGTAAAATAATAATAAACGTGTACTATATCTATGATATTTATTTCTCAGCAGGTAGCTTACCTAGCTAATATAGTTAAGCAGGGTTAGTCTGGTTTGTACTTAGATGGCAGATTTCCAGGGGGTTCCAAAGCTGGAAAAAAAATCACAAAATAAATACTTCTATATTATTACAAAGCAAATAATATATGTGACTCCATAAAGGCATCCTAAAACAAGCTTGATTTGAAAGCGATCTTACCAATTTTTATTTATTACACAAGCACAGTTGATAAGGAGATAATTTTTAGATCAGGATGGGATTCATAATATACCATGAAGTATTGGCAGGAGACAACTCAATTCCAACAGAGAAGTTGTTTACCAAACAAAAGGCTACTTGTTGAAGTGTGTGGCCACGTCATTTTCTATAGTTAACAAGAATGTTCATTGAGAGTAGGAATTTAACTTTGACTTTACATATAGCCCTTACAATTTATCTGGCCTTTTACATAAGCTTCCATCACACACTGTAGACATAAATTGGATTTACTATATAAAGGACTTGACAACTACCTCTGTCTATTTAATGTGAAGATATGCATCTATATCTAGACAGTCAAACAAATTTACTAAATAAATATATTTTAATAGTGACTTTTTAAAATAATTATTGTTATACATTTATTGTTTTTTAATGATTGTTTCCTGTCCAGAGTCAATTTTTGTAGATGGACAGTCATATAAATTTACTAAGTAAATAACTAAATCTGTGATCAGAATTCCTGAGAGAACGAGGTCCTAGTTTGGGATGTAGCTATGTACAGATAACTGACACTTTGCCACAGAGTCCCTGTTATGGACATTCAGAATGTAAAGTATACTTGATTATAATGGGAGCACCAGTTTGGTATAGTGATTAGAGCACCAGGTGAGAACTGGGAGATCGTGAATTCTAGTCTTACCTTAGACATAGCCGTCTGGGTGACTTTGGACTTTGTAACTGACTTTGATAATCTTTGTAATGTTGAGAAACTCACTCATCCTTACAAAGATTATCAAAGTCAGTTACATTCTAAATCATCCTAAATAGCCTAATTAGTTTATAAAAGATTAAGGATGCCAATTTCACCTCATAGCAGGGCTCCACTGTCTTTAAAAATTGTGTGCAAGTCAGATTTTTCAGAGCTAACTTTTCCTTTTATTACAATTTATAGAAAAACTTCACTGGCATTTTTTTCTACTTAATCCATAAAAAATATTCTGTCAGGATTTAGTTGGCAACTAAGAATTCAGATTTATCCACCTCTCATAGCATAACATCTTGTAGAGACCCACTGTGATTCAGATTTTTATAATGTCCCCTCTGTTTTTAGGTAATATAGTTTCTTTCCTCATGTTCAGAAAACAGCCCTGCTTTCAAAGGATCCCAATTAACAATAATATATTAAATAGCTGTTTGGTTCTTTAATGTATACACACGCACACACACACACACACACACACATGATACGGTGGCTCAGTGGCTATGATGCTGAGTTTGACGATCAGAAAGGTTGGCAGTTTGGCGGTTTGAATCCCTAGTGCCGTATAACGGAGTGAGCTCCTGTTACTTGTCCCAGCTTCTGCCAACCTAGCAGTTTGAAAGCATTTAAAAATGCAAGTAGAAAAATAGGGACTACTTTGGTGGGAAGGTAACAGCACTCCATGCGCCTTTGGCGTGTAGTTATGCTGGCCACATCACCACAGAGACATCTTCGGAAAGTGCTGGCTCTTCAGCTTTGAAACATAGATGAACACCGCCCCCTAGAGTCAGAAACGACTAGCACATATGTGCGAATGGGAACCTTTACCCTACACATATACACCCACATATTGCAAATTGTCAGTTAGCTGATTGCTAGCAGATCCAATTGGTAAATCATAAGGAAAATAAATAAAAAGCAAATATATCCATCCAAGTCTCTGTGTAGTTCAAAACAGATTAAGTTTAAAAAGGCTATGGGACTAGAGATGGGCAAGATGACAAGTGGAAAATATAAGCTGATTCTATAGCAAGGAGACTAGAAAAGCAACACAAATTGAAATTCATTTTACAACACTAATTCAAATGTCTTGAAGACTAGGATGGGATTTAGTATATAATAGAGAGAGCAAACAAAGACAGATGAGACCTTTTGGAGGTTCTCACTTATGTACATAGATGCAGTCTGCGTGTATACACATATACGAAATACTACATGTGTGCATTTTTAGAACACTTAGAATGAATTGCATTGGTTAACAAATCAAAAGACCCCAGAATTCTGCAAATGTTGGACAGTTGCACAGGATGATGATATAAATATGTCAATAAAGGCAATATAATGTGTGCGTGTGTGTGTGTGTGTGTGTATGTGAAGAATGAAAATATGTGCAGGAGGGAAGGGGAGGATGGTTGAAAATAGCAGAATTTAAAACATCCACAGAGCTCCTATCCCAGCCAGGAGATGTAACTATGGCAACCAACAGCCTCACTGTCACAATAAAAATATATTATTCTTTTGAGAGCTCTCAAAAAGGGAAATATGCATTTTGTTGAGGAGTATGATGAAAAATGGGGCAGAAAAGAGGAATGGTGCTGAAAATAAGCCTGGTAATTCTTCAGCGAGAGCAGCTGCTTCCCACTACAATGGTTACCCGGCTGATTAACATGGCTTCAAGTCACAACACCTGAGAGCTGTGGAAAAAAAGTTTGAATTTGCCCATCAGTTTAAGGAGCAGTCTCAGAAGGATGCTTAATTGCTCAATATATATGTGGAATTCCTAATTACTTTAGGGCCTTTCACAGCAGCCTAATTTCTATATGCCCATAATTAATTTACTGCTTCCCACATTTTTGAACCCCCAATTCATTATATCCC
Organism: Tropidonophis doriae; assembly: GCA_026931265.2. Taxonomy (NCBI): domain Eukaryota; kingdom Metazoa; phylum Chordata; class Lepidosauria; order Squamata; family Natricidae; genus Tropidonophis; species Tropidonophis doriae. Next base: position 6,697 of record JAPKID020006132.1, on the reverse strand, counting down.
AAGACAGCATGGAAGTTATACCAGATCGGAGAAAGCTGGTATGACTTTAACCTAAAAGTTGGAGTAGTTAATGCCATGAAAGCAATTATCATGTGCTAATGTCTACAGATTAAAAACTTTAAAACTCGATATATCTAGTTTTGGTATTTTTCAAATTCACTATTTTATCCAGATAAACATTGGTTTATATATAAACCTCATACCTAAGAAGGATTTTTTATGCTTTCAATAGCTCAGACAAAGGACTTTGTATTTTAGAAGCTAATATTTAAAAATACAGGTAAATGTGTGGGTTTTTTTCTCCCAGCACATTTACACCCTATCAAGGACTGAAGCTCTAAGGTGCTTTTAGACCTAGTATTCACAAGAGTGCTCAAAGCAGTCCCAAAGTCCTCAATACCATCATCATTCATGCAATAATTTGCAATAATCTTCTGAAGTACCGTAACACAATCATCATGGCGTCCTTAATGATACATTTGGTTTTCTTGAACCAAAATGACTTCCATGGCCACATCAGGTGACGTGACAATAAAGGCAGATTTCAGCTAACTTAGTTTTTACTTATTCAACAGATTAGTAACAGAGGTGAGGTTTTGAGGGTATAATCCCCACTGCCATGAAATTAGCAATGCTGAGGCCATTGGGGTAATAGCCTCTATCTTATGAAACAGCTTTCCCTTGGGAAACGAGATTAGCTTTTGTAATATTATTTCTTCTGGAAACAACTAAAATAAAGTTCTTCTAGATGACTTTTTAAATTAGCTGAATGAATTTCATACGAATGTTTATGTTTACACTGCTCTGTATAGGTTATTGTTTTTTATCTTTATATTATATTGTCACTATTATACTGTAGATGTTTTATATTTATGTTTGTAATTAGTTTTGCACTCCTAAGAGTAACAAAATTGCAGGAATCTAAAAGCATGATAGAGTTATAGATGGACAGACAGATATTTCTTGGTTTACAGTTGTCCAATCTGTTTCCTGAATGATTTCTTTTAGAACTGTGGAACTACTGTTGAATAACAAACATTCATCCACAATTCTTTTCAAGACAGCAATTGGGACTTCAAACTATTTTAACAGATGAAGCAAAAGTCTAAAGCATAAGGTATTAAACTCATTGCTATTCTGGAATCTGCATAACTGCATTTAACCAGCATGTTCCAAAATAATGTTATATAACAATTTTGTAAAAGAATTTGAGAAAGAACTTGTAGCTATCATTGATTCCTTCCCCACCTTAAAACAATGAGCAACCTTGAAGTAAGGGGGGTTGTGTAAGGGGGAAGCAAGTGAGTTCAACTGCATTTTGATGGCATTGTGCAAATTTATGCTATCTGCATCATCGTGTAATAATGTCATAACACTCATGGTATCACTGCAACTCATCATTATGCCCAATGTGTCTCTTTGAAGTATCAAATGTGATAATTCTGTACCTGGGTAAGGTGACACAAGCAATGTAAAATGTACTACAAGGGCACCCATGAGCAATCCTTTCCCTCTATGTCATATTATAATATCAGTGGAGAGTTGATTGTCCATAGGAACAGCACAACTTTTTATGACAATGAATTATGCCAAAACTTCCATCTGAACTGTAACCATAGAGCCATATACTTTCTCATCTCACTACTGTATATAGTTGTGAATGACTTGGATGTGTGTGTGTGTGTGTGTGTCTGCTCAATGCTACTCACATGTAGAATTTTTTATTTGCTTACATCCCCTAGCAGAACTATGGCAATACTACAATGTAGCTTAGTGCCATTTAAAGTCATTCTCATAGCAATTACCATAGCACTTAAACTCACATAATGCTTCACAGTGCTTTACAGCTGTCTCTAAGAGCCAGCATATTGCCTCCAACAATTTGGGTTCTCATTTTACCAACCTCGGAAGGATGGAAGGCTGAGTCAATCTTTAGCCAGTGAGAATCGAACTGCTTGAGGTTGGCAGAATTAGCCTGCAATACTGTATTCTAAACACTCCGCCACTACAGCAGCAACCTTACAGCAGACAGTAGATGAGATAATACTAAGGAGATCTCATTTTTGCTCTTAAAAATTGTCAGGTAGGTTTTCCATGTTGTCTTTTCTTACTCTCTTTCATTTGAATTGTCAACAATTCCGTTCATGAATATTTTGGCCTAGCATACTCCCCAAACATCAAAAAGTAGCAGCAGACATTTTCCACCAACCGAATCTGAAATGCAAGGGATCTACTGCAAAGTTCAAATCACTGAAAACATGCTGGGTACCATGAGCCCCTGAGCTAATCTATGCTCCCTTCAGCTGCCCATAGGAGAGTGCAAATACTTTATTCAATCAATGATCTACATTCTGAGATCCCCACAGATGTTTCACGCAAGGCAGAATTAATTGCTAGCAGTGTCTCCTTCTCCATGTACAAAAGATCATTTGTACATTTCCAAGAGATCTTGGCACTATTCCTCTTCAGTCTTAAAAATATCTCTGAATCAGAAATGATAGCACTTGGCTCAAGGGAAGAAATTCATGGAGCCAGAAAATGGGATGAGTCTGAAATTCCTACTAATAGTAAAACCCATGACCACCGAAGATGGTCTCACGACCACCGAAGGTCAGCAGGATTGCAAAGAAAAAGATAGCTTTGTTAGAGTTTCAACAGAGGCAAGAGGAACAGGACAAAAAAGTTCCTCCCCACACCCCTCCCCACACATAAATCACTTCTCAAAATTTGTGGACAATCTGTGGTTTGTCAGGCTAACCTGATTTCAGACTGGTATGGCATTTTTGTGCAGAGATGTCCTTACGCTTCACAAGCATATAGAAGAGTTTGTCAGTCATTTTTCCCGTGAGTGAATAGATAAGTTGAACAAGATGGACCAACAATTTGATTATGCTGTAAATTTGTTTGCTTTGCTACAAATCTAACTCCCACTATTTCCTAGATAACACCTGCTACAATTCTCAAAGGTGCAGAAACCCATCTAAAACAAAATTATCATTGTTTTAGACATCTCTTGCCCAGCCTACTAAATATGGTGCACCAATTCCTAAACTCCCTAGCTAAAATGTTTTAAGTCCTTGGGATTCACGAAGGTGTCATCCAACATATCTGGAAAATCCCAGATTTGTAAAAAGTGTCTTTGCATTATTCAGACATATTTGTCTTTAGCAATGAAATCTTTCAGTGATCAGTGATAATATGCCTGAGCAATGCAAGTCTTTCTACTGCAGGTGCCTATGCATGTATGCAAACATATGCAAACCCACACGAGAATTCTGGGAACATTCTTAAAGGTGTTGGCATATTTCTATCTGGAGGCACCTGCTATGAAGATTTACCAATTCTCTGACGTCTCAAAAGCCCAGAAGAGGATTCCCTTGCTTGCAAAAGATTGTGTGAATAATAAACACAAGGAGATCATGCAGTTAAACATGCGGTGTCCTACTGCTCATTCTCATTCACAGCCAGATTAGAACTGCAGGAAGTTAATGACTTTAACCACTTCACACCACTTGGAACAAAGACAGCAGGCTGAAGCCCCAGCAGGGGAAAAAAGCAATTTTAACAGGAGATCTCCTCCCCCCCCCCTCAAGTTCCAGGATAACCATTAATTTTACAGCTAACTGATGATACACAGAAAGATGACCCATGATGTTACCAAGCAACCAACATTTAGAGGCTCCATTGTAATCCTGTACAATTTTTATCTCTGCAGAAGAGAGATAACATTTAAAAATATGATTGCTACTGTGCTTTATTTCTGCCTGTGCCCTGCATTTGGTATTGACCTGAAGAGATCAAAACATTTCCGTAGGACCCAAACTAAGCTTAATTGTTGTACACTATCCAGAGTCACTTCGTGTGAGATGGGCAGCCATCTAAATGTGATAAATACATAAAGTGTGCAAATTACTGTGGAAAGTTATCACCCATCCCTCTCCCAGAAAAATGAAATATTCTAGGAAATATTGAAAAGGCAGAATATTATATTTCCCTGGATGTGAAAAGGGAGAAACATGTTTTAATTCCCGCAGCTTCCTTCCCTCACCCCATTTGTCAATGGGCCATTAAGAAGCCCAAGCCAGTCCCTTTACATAATAAAGAGTTCTCAGCTCCCCTTCAGGCATGACTAGCCAACAGAAACTCACCACATGGCATCTGAGAACTCAACCAGATCTGGATTCAAAACACAGCCTACAGAGTTGCCCCTGCATTGCCCCATGGGAGCCTTACAACCAATCAGAATACATTTCTTACACAGGAACAGGAAACAGATAGGTGGGCCAAACATTATAAAAAACCCTGCAAGCTCCTTCCTCGCCCTTCTCTTCCTCTCCACCAACATTGAAGCATGTGAGCACCTTTTCTGTTCAGGACTCAAGCCATGTGGTCCTGTCCACCATTAAACCATATTTCCAAGCAGCCTCCATGTCTCCAGTGTCTTCTTCCCCACTTGGAGCCGAACCCAGAAGGACATTCCTTTCATCATTACAGTATTGGATTGGCCAATGGCCCAACTTGCTGAATATTCTGCCTAGAGTCAGACCCTATCAAATAGCCCCACCTGTTTTTTGCTGATAATGAACCACCTGCACCTGATTATGCACCAGTCAAACCTCTTCAAAATGGAGCAAGCAGACTGAATCTCAGCGTTCCTGCCATCTCTTTGTAGGCACGTTTTCATGAGAAGAAACCGACTAATGGCACTGTTGGAAGAAATGTCCTTCTGAGTTCAGTTCCAAGTGGGGAGAAAGTCACTGGAAACATGGAGGCTTTTTGGAAAGATGGTTTTATTGGTGCACAGGATCACATGCTTTGAAGATGTTGGGTAAAGAAGAAGAAAAAAAGAAGAGATGCTGAGAGTGCCTGAGTTTTATACTCTTTCTGGGCTTTTGAATTTGAGCTTCATTCTGATTGGTTGTTAGATTGGTTGTCAGACTCCCATTGCCATGCAACTCTGTAGTCTGTAGGCTTGATTGAGCCTTGTTGGATGATGTAATCTTCCCCAGGTGCCATGTGGTGAGATGGGTAGAGAACTAACCCTATTATGTCCTGAGGGCTATGTCTTAATCCCATCATCCTGGAGCTGAAGGAGGGTGATTGTCAGGGAGCTGCAGGAAGCTCATTTGTCTTTAAAAAACATGTTTCTCCTTTTCTCATCCAGGGCAATATAATATTCTGCTTTTTTAATATTTCCTAAAATATTTCATTTTTCTAGGAGAGGGATGGGTGATAACTTCGTACAGCACAGGAAGGTGAAGCTTGGGTGAACTCCACATTTCATGGGAATTCTTCCTCTTTCCTTCTCCTTTCCCTCCAGAACCCTTAGTGTGTCTTACAATGGCAGTTAATTGGAAAAAGATTTATTTCAAATTCTTAATTTGACCCAGGCCAATTGTGATCTTTTAATCATGACACTATATTATTAAAACCAATATTAGTCCATAACTCTTTGCTTTTAATTCTTTTTTACCATGTTCATTCTTTTAAGTGTGGGAAGCCATCCTCCCTCCTAGAAGAATGAAATATTTTGAGAAATATTTTAAAAGGCAGAATAAAATATTTCCCCTAAAAGAGAAATATTTTTTTTAAAGGGGACAGAAACTGAGAGCAACAGCTCCATGCCCCAGGAGATATTTTGTGCCCATAAAGAAAGACTGGGCTTACCTATCTACAAAACAAAAGACCCTCAACTCTATGGTGAAGGGATTAAGACATGACCCTTCACGACATAATAGGATTAAGCCACTAAAACACAGCGATCACTACATTGCACAATCTTCTGAGGACATTGCATCACCCTCAGAATCTTCAACCAAATCTGGGAGTTCAGACAACCTGCAGAGCCAGTTATGACCCCTACATAAGCCCTACATGGCCTCATCGGAGTCTGACAACAGTCAATAGAGCACATGTTCTTGCACAGGAGCAGGAAGTTCAAGTGCAAAGCCCAAGAGAAGGTATAGAAGCCACCCGCTCTCAACTCCATGTAGTCAGCTGCACCAGAACCATGTGTTTGGTGGTTTTACTCCATCATTAAACCATCTTTCCAATCATCCTCCAGGTTTCCAGTGTCTTTTTCCCAGCTTGGAACTGAACCAGATGGATATTTCTTCCAACATAAGTTTAAAATATTTTTGAAAATATTTATATATTGCATGTCGGTATTTGTTTTTTATTTGGTTTTTAGATTTTTATCTTACCATTACTAGTTTTATACATAACTCAAAGTGGTGCTAATTCTTCCTGCCTTCTACTTTCCCCTTAATGACCACTCCAGGAGGTGAATTGGGCTGAAAGAGAATGACTAGCCCAAAGTCACCTAGTTGGGGTTTCATGCCTAAAGAGATATTAGAACAGTCTCCCAGTTTCTAGACCAGCACCTTAATCAGTATGCCAGATATACTTAGAACAATCACAATTCCAAATACTAAAGATAAATATAAATCTATCTTGCATTTCTTCAGGAAAGGTAGCAATGGTTTCAATTCCTTAGTATAATTTTATGTGTTTTAGTCTTTTTTTCTCTCCCATTAGCTTATTTTGTACCCTGTTTGGATTTGAACAAATGTGGCTATGACTGAAAGAAGAATAAACTGAAAAACATCAAGGTAAAGAGATATTTCTCAATAAGGGGAAGATAGCATCCATGAATGGGTTAACACAGTCTGTACTCTGATTGGACTGAGTCTGTATA
>JAPKID020006131.1:0-10792 GCA_026931265.2 Tropidonophis doriae | reverse complement strand
ATTGTTTTAAATGGCCTGTGCGCCGCCTTGGGTCCTTTTTTAGGAGAAGGGCGGGATATAAATAAAATTCGTATCGTATCGTATTTCATTTTATTTTCAATCAATTTCCTAAAGGTGCTTAACATGCATATGTATGCATATGAATTTTTCATAGAATATTCAAGGACATTTGATAGACACTGAATCTGTTTGCTTCTATGGCCCAGAACTCTAGCAGTCTTGTTTTGAGCATTCCACCAATAAATCAAAGTGACAACATAATCATAAATAATTTAAACACAGCTTAGACTTTCAACTTCTCAAGTTGGAGTGTCTTACTGCTTTTATAAAGCTGATTTTAATCACTGATCTTCTACTTCTACAAGGACTTTTTTAATAGCATCATCACCAGATGTATGTGTAACTGGCTGACCAACCACACTAAATGTGCAGTCCTCAATGCAACTGCATCTACTTGGGAAGTATGTAGTGGGGTAGCTCTAAAACAGCTCTGTTTTAGTCCCAGTACTCTTCAACATCTTCATCAATTACTTAGATGAGGGGATAGATGGGGAACTCATCAAATTTGTAGGTGGCACCAAGCTGGCAGAAATAGCCAACACTCCAGAAGACAGGCGTAAGATACAGAAGGATCTTGACAGACTTGAACATTGGCCACTTTCTAACAAAATGTAATTCAATGGTGAAAAAGGTGAAGTTCTACATTTAGGCAAGAAAAACAAAATGCACAGGTACAGTATATGTAGTACCTTGTTCAATAGTAGTAACTGTGAGAGGGTTCTTGCAGTCCTAGTGGACAACCATTTAAATATGAGCCAGCAGCCTGTAGCTGCTGCCAAAAAAAGCCACTACACTTCTGGCTGAATAAACAAAGGAAAGCAGTGCTCTGATATCTCAGGGGTTGCCACAAACAAGGAGGAGTCAAACTATTCTCAAAAGCATCTGAGGGTAGAACAAGAAGCAATGGGTGGAAACTAATCAAGGACAGAAGCAACTTAGAACTAAGGAGAAATTTCATGACAGTTAGAACAATTAACCAGTGGGACAGCTTGTCTCCAGAAGTTGTGAATGCCCCAACACTGGAAGTCTTTAAGAAGATGTTGGATAGCTATTTGTCTGAAATGACATAGGACTCCTGCCTAAGCAGGGGTTGGACTAGAAGACCTCCAAGGTCTCTTCCAACTCTGCTATTGTATTGATTGCCTTGGGTCCTGGAATCTTGAATATATATATATTTATCTGAACTTTAATATGGATATTTGCATACCAGTGGTATGTATAAAATAACTCCTTGATAAATATAACTCTGGTCTAATGTACAATGTTATTCTGTTTCTAGATGCTACATGGGAATCATAAATATCATTAACTACATGGTTGCAAAATATCCCCATGGTTGCCAAAAACAAATGACCTAACATTTTTAGTATAATTTTTATTAAAACTTTTAGAAGTTAATAACTAACACAAACTAATAGATGATAAGAAAAGAAGAAGGGAAAACAAATAGGAAGCAAAATAAATGAATAAGAAAATAAAGAAAATAGTAAAAAAAAGTATAAACAAGTGGCTTCTGATATTCTTCACTGCAGTTATTGATACAAATATATTTTGATCTCTCGGGCTAAAGTTAACATCATATTGCTGTTCTTTCTATAATCTAATCCATCTAATAATCTAAAACTATAAATCACACGTTCAATTTTTCATTTCTTCACAAAAAGAGCGAAGAGGCTTACAGACACCAAGAGATGTAGATAATGTCGTTTCTCTAATCAAAGAAATTGATTTATACATTTCAGCAAAACTGTGAACTTCACCAACCATTTCTTCATCATGGGCAGTGTCAAAATCTTTCTATTTCTTTGCCTACAGTCATATTGCTGCTATGATAATAAACTGTACTATTTTTTTCTAACTATTTAACCATTAATCCAGACAGAAAAAGTTCTGGTTTCTGTTGAATATCTTTAAAATCATCTATGTCAAAGTATGTATTTGAATCCAATTATTGTTTAAGATTTTTTTTACATGAGCATCAATCATGAAAAAACATGAGTGGTGCAGTGGCCTAGAGGTGGAGCTCTCACCTCACAATCAGAAGGCTGTGAATTTGATCCTAGTCAGAGGCAGATATTTCTCTTTCTGGGCACGATGAGATTATATCTGCTGAATATAACTCCGCATTGGTGACAGGAAGGGCATCCAGGCAGTAAAAACTCAGACTCCACCCTGCAAAGAATTATGGAGTCATTAAAAGATGATGATCAATCATGATAAAGCATTGCTTCATGTAGTTTACATTTCCAACATATATTTGAAGTTACTTTTTACATTATAGATATATTTTTTCTGCATTATTGGTTTTATACCAATAATATATCATGTTATAATCTTTTACCCTAAATTTCAATAAGGCCAAATTGTCCAAGTCATTCTTCATCCTTCTGTTAATAACTTTATAACAAAGTTCCTCTTTGTCAGCAATTTGCTTAAAATCTGCAGGCAGATGCCCTGCAAATTCTTCAGTTTTCTTATTGTTTTCATTCCGGCAAATCATTCTTCCATTTACTTTCAAATACTGCAGATATCTATAATATTGAAAGATTTCGAATTTTTCTAAATGGAATTTTCAAATATTCTTGCATTAATTTTGATGATTCTAACCCTTAAAAGTAAATTGTTCTAATCATTTCTTGTTCCCATGGTGAGAAGATGAAAGTATGTCACTTAACAATGCTGAGAATAAATGATAAACTTTTGTTTTGCTTTGCTTTTTTTCTATCTTGGTTTTTGAGCCTCAATTAGCAATCCATGATCATAATCAATCAGTCTAGCTCATGTATAATATATATTAGCTCATATTTCACTTTTTTAAAAAAATATACTAATTATTACTGTCCTTACAGTAATAAACCGTCATGGAGATTCAGCCTGTTACTCCAATTATAATTAAGTAATTATTAATTAATTATCATTAATAAATTATTGTTTTGAAGATAGTTTTATCAGAGAAAAACTTTCTTATTTTTTAAAATCACAGTCTTCCTTTCCCACTTGAAACTTTCTAATATCATAATCTTACAAGTTTTTTGTTTTAAATTAAAATCCTTTAAGATAGATTGTCTTTCTCTTCTTATTTTTCAAATGAAGACATTTCACAAATTTCTTTAAACTTCACTTCTGTTTGGGATCTTAGATTCTGTTTCTCTTAGGTTCTAAAGCAATTAAATCATAAAGTGATTAAGAAGGGGAGGCTCTGTAAGTCAAATGTCTATTAAAAAATCTGCACAGTAACTTAGGGCACCTTGTAAATCTTCGATTCCCAAGCTACTCAAGTCATAATCAACCATAACAAATTAGATGTTTTGTGAAGATCAGCTTTTCCAGGCTTTTCCAGGCTGCAAATGGATAATCCTTGAATTTCCAATCCTCCAAATAAATTTCTCCCAGACAAAACAAACTCTTGGCTGACAATTCTCTATAGAGATTCTCCCACTGTGAAAATTATTCCACTGTGCTGTGTCTGTCTGCAGAGCTCCTCATAGAGACGTCCCATCATAACATGATTCTATCTATCTTTTCTAGGAATACATTCAACAATCTTTATTCCAAATTCCCCATTATATTACCATAAATATTTACAGCAAAATCATACATTTTCACAAATTTCTTTGCACTGCAACCAACCAACCAACCAACCAACCAACCAACCAACCAACCAACCAACCATGCTGTAGGGTTTTTTTACGCATTCTACAACATATTTGTAGTTTACAGCGGAGCTTGTTTTTATACTGGCCGTAGATTATTACAAAATAGCACTAACTGTAAATAGGAAACTTGTCCTAAACCTATGAAGACCTCAAAATGCATTAGTATTTCCTAGAAGCTTTTAAAGAAAACCAATTTCATTAATTAACATTGAACCAGTCAAGATGAAAATGAAGTAAGAAGGAAGTCTAAAAAGCAGGGGAACAAAGAAATGCTCCAAGGAGACTTTCAAGCAGAAAGATGCAAGGCCTGGTAGGAAAAAGCATCTCACTAAGTTTCTGTTTGAGGTTTGAAAGTGAGGCTAATTCAGTGTAATGAGATTTGAGTAGTGCTCAAGACCCTGCCTTTGCCACTGGAGACTCCTTATAAACAGTTTTGCTCTTTTAGTCATTATATTTTTATGAAGTTTAATAGGCCTGCAACCTAGAGAGTTGCTTAGATGTTGATTAGCATCATCTTTTTCTCTCATTAATGTAGAATCTGATCAGCCCTTATTAAACAAATTTCTTCTGACTCGGCAAACAGTATTGTTCAGATATTAGAAATTACAAGTTTACTTTATCTGAGGGAATACATCCTCCTGCTCTACAAGAGTCTCTTGCCAATTAAAAAAATCCCAAGAAAGAAAGAAAATATTAACAAATGAATAACAGCACTATAATAGTTACAGTTGATAAAGGGATATACAGTAGATGATTATGATAATGTTCAGTTTGTGTTTTGATCATTTATTTCTTTCATCCATCCATCCACGCATCTCTCATTGTATAATATTGGATCTTGGGCTCGTCTAAGTTCTGAAATTTGATCAAATTCAGAGAACATATTGCATTGGGATATCATGTTGGATGTTTAACTAAATGTTTAGCTAAATACAGAAAAGGCAGTCCAATTGTATACGTACAATTATTTTAAAAACATTTTAAGGAAAAGACTTTGAATAGAAATCTAGGTACAGGAGCTCCCCCCATCCCCTAAAAACCTCAAAACATAAAAGGTTGGTTTGGCCATGTTAAAGTATATTAAGAATACATTCCCATATATAAATATGTGTTTTTGCTTTTTGTCTTTTAAATTCATATTTTTTCATGCTTTATCTTTTTTTGTATTTTGTTTAATTTGTATTTTAACTTTCTGAATAAGAAAACAAAAGAATACTTTAAAGAACAGGCTTTATAGCTATTTAATTCCCTAAAACTTAACATTATTTACATTCACCAGTAGAAGCATCAGTGAAAATATAATGGCAAACATTGTTTTCTTGAACCAGCTTCCCTTATTAAAATCTTGTCTGCAATGCAAGACAGCAGAGGTGAATTAGCAGGCTATAAATGTAGTTAGTTTTGTGCTGCTGCTTATATTGTATCTGTCACAATTATGCACATTTTCAGATGTTAAATCTGTCATTCTACCTCGCATTATATGCAACCAGAAACGTTTTCCCAAGGTCTGTTCTGTTCTTCTCTTCTTGCTGTAAACTGCATATGAAAGTGTTGTCATGACTCTGTTTTCACTTCCACCAACAATCTCTATGCCCTTTTTGTCAGGACAGAAGAGGCAAAAACAGTATTCTTCAACAATTCTATTTCTATTCTATTTCATAGAAATAGAATATGCTACAACAATGTTTTTTTCCTTACCTAGCTTAGGACAGCTGTACAGGTTGAGGTTTACAGTATTTTCACAATATGGAATAAAGAAGTCAGGCAAAGCTCTTTTGGGAATATTTCCTAAAACAAGTCTTTAACATAATCTAAGTTGTCTCCCACAGAAAAGAAAGCTGAAATGATTCTCCCAGATAGTGGGACTTTGTGACAGAAAGTCTTTCAAAAGAAAAAATAAACAATTAGCAAAAAAGAAATGTTCACATATACAGAGTTGTTAGTTATTTAAAATCCAGGGTTGTATTTTTAAAAATGATTATATGATATCTTCCTTTGCCTATTCTCTTTTTCAACTGTCTTTTGTAGTTTAATATTTCATTGTTATTACTATGCTTTTATTTCTGTATATTTTACTGATCGCAACCCATTTCAATTTAATCACTGTACCTAATAAAATAATAATTAAAATAAATAAGATTCACTTCAAATGTGACTAATAATAGAAGAAGAAAAATTAAACCAGGCATAATTTTTACTGGTCAGATTGAAGGATGAGATCACAAGTCCTCCAATGTATTGATTGTTAGGGGTGTTTTTTAGATGGGTAGAGTATATTTTTTGTCTTCTTGACCCAAAATACATAGATGATCAGAAAGAAATAGAAACACAAACAAATATGAACACATTATTTGTAAGATTGTTTGGATGATGGCTATCCTTATAATTGTGCATTATGTATAATTTTAAAGTGTTATAGAAATGGTATAATAACAAATGGCATTATAAGCAAAAATCTAACACAATTTGTTGTTTGTTATTACATTGAAAAGTCAACCTCTCTTTCTCAGGAACAATCATAGTATTGTTCTAACACTAAACTGAAGGCCTGGGACATATTCCCTCCCTGTATTCCATCTGACCCAAAGTGAGTCTGGTCTTAAGGGTACAAGGATTTTCCCCATTAATGACTAGAGTTGAAAAATACCAACCTACAAGGTGAATAATGTTGGCTCAGAAAGTTTGCTAAGTGTTTTTTACCTGTCTGGTACAGTTATTGATGTAATTAGTTCACCTGAATAGTTCAGGGATTTCAGGAGAGGCATTAAACTCAAGTCATTATTAATTATGTAAATTTTCTGACTCCTTTTTGTCAGAACATAGGAATAAAATAAACAGAAATGGATCAAACTGTTATTCAATAGGAACTTTATGTTAATATTGCAAAGTGCATGGCAGGAGGTGGAAATAACATTAATCTCCTGGGGATAGGAGCCAGCAGGAGCTCAAATATTATTAATTGTTACTCACTGGGTAACCAAGCAAGGACCATTTATTATTCTTTAATTCCACAACAGCATTACCTTCAGGCTTTCATTAAGGTCATTGCTTGGGCTTGGTAAAATATATAAATATAGGTGTTTTTTCCCCCCTAAAAAGTTTATTTCTATATCCCATCCACTTTAATTTAATTAACATTTGAAATTTAGGGTGAAACATTACTACAGGAATATATGCATTCCAGGGTATGTGATAATTAAATTTAAATAAGGATAGCATATTATGCAATTAGGCAAAAACCATTTACCCCCTGGCTCATGGCTGAAATAAGTTGGAAAGATTTGGTGGGTTTTACACTACTGGCCATTGGTGGTTTCAATACAGTATCTTTAATTATATTACTACTAGGCTTAATTTCTTGGACACTCAAGAGGAACTTCTGTTGACACATTTATAGTAAATTCATTAAAATAGAGTTTTTCTGCATAATGTGGAACATTTTCTCCAGGTTTCTTTTTGACAGCTGGGCTGAGTTGACATGTATAAGATAAGCTGCCAATGGATTTTCCATCTCTTAATTGTTTTGGCCGATTTATCTTTCATTACTTTTCATGTTTCTCAATAATTTCTTGCAATTATCCAGAGCTATTTCTGTAGTGTTTTTTGACACGTGATTTGAGTTTTTCAAAGAATGGACTCATTCTCTCAGTCAGTCTGTTAAAATGAATGTTCATGGTAACACAATATGGCAAAGATTATAGATTTAGAATAGGCTGAAGATGATGATAATCTGTTGCAAAGCATATCATTCTCCAATCACACTTATCTTTTGCCAAGAAATTAATTTGCTGTTTGCTGTTCACTGTCTCCAAAAACTTGTATGTACTTTTTTGCACTGTAGGAGTTATATACAAACCATGTGCAGGTCAGTCATAGAGTACTATTGGGGTATAGGCAAAATTCTGTTAATATGCAGCCCTATTTTATGCTCTTAGTCCATGCTGACACAAATCTCCAGAATACATTTTCCCTTCACTTTCAAGTTGCATACATGTTGTTACAGGACTCTTATAAAGTCAGCATGCTGTGATCAACTGCTCATCTATCTGCTTGTACCCGAATTTACTTGAAGGTTTGAAAGGTAACATCACTTTGCCTTACCAGGAAAAGAATCTACAGTATGCATTCTCTCAAAATATGCAAATTTCAGAATTGAGGGATTGCTTTTAATAGATCAGCCATGTTTTAAAGGCATATTGCCTTAGGTTTTGAGAGTTCCTTGATAAGGTGCCTGTAACAGTTTCATCTTTTTATTATGGTAAAAACTGAAAAGTTACTTGATAATTTGTTCTGTAGCCAGTCCATGCATGCCCAGAAGGGCAAATTTCTTATGGAGCAATGAGAAATTTGTGTCAAGATGACTGGCAATGGGAGGCAGGAAAACTATTTATCTTCCTGAAAACCCTCCGCATATTTCTGATCACCTGTAGGTATCTGTTCTGATTTTTAGAGTAAAATATTTAATGAGTAGATGGTTCACATTTTGCTGATGCATTTGGTGCTGAATGTTTATGCTATGGGAATCATCATGCATAGGCATTTTTGTGGCCATCTAAGGAAAAATCCATAGGATCAAGATATTTGGGAGAAACATAGGAGGCAACAGAAGGAAGCAAAACAAGCAAGTTTGTGATTAGGCATTAGAACATAAGAGGTAATTGAATATGTTTCAGTTCCGTACTTTGATAAAATACTGATAAAATACATCTCCTGTACTTACCACTCTTGGATGCTTTCCATAATTCATCTTTGTTCTGACTTTCAGAGGCTCCTTAATGGCCATGGACAGAACACTGGCAAACACCCTGATGCTATCTATGGGGTTGGGCTATTCAGCTGCCCCAATGGCTACTTTGGTGCCAAACCTCAGGGAACCTGTGGGAAACATGGATGTGATTTTCAGCAGCTCTTCATACTCTTTCCATATCTGAAGCTGACTAACATACCAGATCTTCCTGGACGTGCCTCTAGAAGTTCATCCAGTCACCATGGTGGTCAATGACACTAATGCCAGCACACCTCTTTACTCAAATCTGTGACATGATCCCCAACACAAAAAACCATGACATTGTCTTTGAGAATGACATTGATACAGAAGCTGTGGCACAGATCCTTGATTTCATCTCACTCTAGACCTAAGTACCATTCATATGCTTGATTAAATAAAATACATAGATAGTCATAAAATGACAGCAATGAAGTTAGGCAACAGGATCCAGAAACTCTTTGAAGAGGCCACTCTTTAGAAGTTTATAGGACTATGTAGTTGCCTAATAATAATATTTTCTGAAGTTATTTCTGTGTCCACTAATCAATTTTAATAAACCTTATAATCAGGCCATTGAAGTTGCCCTGGGATGCATTCTCTGCCATTAGGGAAAAGTTGAATTATGGATATATTGTATGTGCTCAGTGAAATATTCAATATGTTACTTCAAGCAACAAAATGAAAAAGTATATACAAACTTCAGTGTGATCACGGGAAAAGCTTTTTAGAAGCACTGGTGTGAGGTATGGGAAAGAATGTGAGAGTTTTATATAAGGCAGGGGTAATTAGAGGGGATGTCAGTACTCACAAATATATAAAGAAAGTGTATTAGTCATTCATTGTTTTCAAGATTTACTAAACTATTTTAAGAATCTCCTTTCAGAACAAGAGCAACCAACTTCTGGGTTTCAAAAGATCAGAACTTCTTTGTATAGATTAAATTATACATTTCCATTCTGATATTTGTTTTCCCCTTTTAAGCAATAGGTTATAGAGTAATGTGAAAAGGTTCCTTGCTTACATTTGTGCAGCTCTCAGAATAAGTAATCCTAATCCCTTTTAGGAGCTTTTATATTGTTTAAAAAACTAATTCTTTATTACTGCGCTCAATCTTATCCTATAGAAATAAAAGCAACAAAATGAACCACATCGATGAATTCAGATTTCCCAATGGGAAAGACTGGCCTTTTTATTGACATGTGTGCATTGTTGACATCTTGACAAAATTTTTCAGGCTTCAGATGTGTCCTGTAGTGTTGTGATTTTGACAGATCCCACAAACTGAGCAGGGTCAACATGGATTAATATTGGCTCTGGAGCTTTCCAAAGAACATTGTAGTAGGGATAAATATTCAGAAGGTGACCCTTTCTCTTCTGACTGAGAAAGTATAGTCGTCTCTGTGATAGATATATAGCATAGACATATTTAGCTATTGCAGCCATCCTTTCATTTGAAGGGTATAATCCAATGCTTAACTATCAACCATGGATATTGAACAAGAGACCATTAGTTTTATGCCAAGGGATATTGCCTGAGGTTTTCTTCTGAAAATAATTTAATTCATTTAAATGCATATGTTTTTATTTGTTTGTAGGCTTATGTCCCTAAATTAAAGGTTCTCTCTGTGTATGTGAAGAGGTATGTGTGTGTGTGTGTGTGTTTGTGTGTGTGTGTGAATGTTTATGAGTGTGTATTCACCACCCACACAAGCATATTATAAAATAACACAATAAAAATTATATGCAGAGCCAAAGAAATAGAAATTCAATAATCACTGACTTGCATAAAAAAGAAAACTGCTCTTAAAAGCATTAGAAGAACAGAAGGATTAGTAGCAGCATGAAGCACAATATAATTTCCTTTCCCCTTTCAGAAACTAATTTAATTGATTTATTTCAAACATTTGTAAGCCAACTATAAGGGCAAAGGCTCTCCCGAGACAGCTTGCAAGAGTGCCAGTTGAGATTACCATGGCCATTTATGCACTGCCAAAAACAAGGACATGCATTGCACACAGAAAGGACAAAAGGATACAGATTTGCATCCAATGAGCATAAATTAATCTGTATGGATAGAGGCACATTGAAAAATAATGATTATCATTTAGAGAGAAAGAAAATACCTCCCACTATAATGGAGGAGATTAAGACCAGTTGACCTGTGAATCTGCTCAGACTGCCATGCCCTCTTTTCTCCCCATCCTTATCTTTAAACTCAACTGCACAGTTCTCAAATAGAGGCCTGTTTGGTGTCATATGTTTTAGCATTGCTTGCAGGCTTTTTTTTTTTTTTTGCCTTCTACAGATG
>JAPKID020006130.1:0-10793 GCA_026931265.2 Tropidonophis doriae | reverse complement strand
AAGGGGCAAAACGGCCATCTTGCTACCTTCCCTCCAAACGTTTTTGCATAGTTAATCAGTAATGCCCAAGAAGTGTGGATTTCACTATTCTCTTTCTTCCCCTCCTCCCCTCCTTCAAGGCAGTGGGTGAGGAATCAGTGCCTATGTTTTCTATCTACCAGCAAAGTGGGCATAACGTCTACTCAAATTGCATAACAAACAGCCTCCGCTCCCCCTTTTCTTTCTTGTTCTTTTCTTCCCCCTTTTAAGTTTGCCCTAGATCCAGGTGGCAGAGTTGAATTTCAGCCCCACCCAGAGAATCTGATTTTAGGGGTTGCTCTTTCTCTGCTGATGCCAATGACTACTACAGGCTCTTTCTCAGCAAGGAAGGATGCGTCTCAGTCCTGACTCTCAGTCCCAGGCACTGGCTGGATACGCAGTTCTGGTGTTCAGCTGCCTCGTGGCTTCAAGACCCACTTGCTGCTGCATGTGAGGAATGATCAGAGGCCGCCCACCCGTTTTCTTGATGGTGTGGGCGTTAGTGACGTTGAGTGGTGGGCTGGGTTCACCACAGTATCACCTGGTGCTGAGCAGAGCAGCCTGTAGAAACGCAGCAGCAGCACCAAACACCTTCCAGGTGAAGGGAAAACCTGCTTTCCCAGTGAAGGAACAGGTGTGTGCCCAGTGCCTGCAGCTGTTGTAAGTAAGGGATGCTGGTTGACATGTTGGAATGTGTGGGTCTGTGTGTTTGTTTGTTTTATGGGGTATGTTTGTATGTGGAAGATAATTAAAATGGGCAAAGATCTCGAGGGCTCTTTGAGGGGAACTTTGTGTGCCTTTGAGCTCAGTGAAGCAATTGCCATGAGCCCTAAGATTGGATGTCTCTGGAGTCAGAAAAAAGAACATTCTGTGGCAGGTTACCAGCTTCTTGTCCCAAACAGTGTTACCTTCCCATCTGCCTGTATTTACTATTATCTCTCTTTTTTCTCCTTAACATTCTGATTTGCTTTGACCTTCTTTCAGTCCTTTTCTTCTTACCTTAAAAGGAACTTTTAAAAACCCTGTCGCTTTTCTCCTGCTGGGTTGTGTGTTTCTCTGTCCTTTGAGACAGCATTCTTTCCTATGCATGCGTGTGGGTGAGGATGAGCCTAGAGCGGAGTGTACATGAGTGCCTTGATGTGTTGGGGGCTGCCCTTCTTTCCTACCCTTTTGGGTCAAGCTCTGGGAGGCCTCGAGAGTTAAGCCGACTAGCCCTGAACTCCTTAAGTTAGAGTCTCTCAGACTCTGGACTCTTATCATGGGTGGCGCTATCTCCGCCGCCCCTCCTACCCTGCGCCAGACAAAGGGGGCATTCAGCAGCACGTAGATTGGCATAGCTCCCCCCCATGCCTGCTTCCCGTTGTGGGGGCGGCTGTGCTGGGTGCCCGCCAGGGAACAGCAGCTTCTTTGCTGACCTTGACACCTTTTCAAGCTCTCATTCTTGCAAGGGAGGGAGGCTTCAGTTGCCACCAGGGCAGAATCTGTGGGAAGTATCTGCAGTAGCAGGAAAGCCCATGTAACTCAAGCCACCCTAGATGAAGGAAGACCTCCCCAAATCCTCTTCCATACATAGGTTGACTCCTCTTTGATTTCAAGCCCTTCCCCCTCCCCTCTCTTGTACAAGTGCCAGGTCCTTCTCCCTGTTTCAGCCAAATCTCCCAGATTTTTCAACTTCCTGAAGCCAGTGATAGAAGAGTCATTTGGGTTGCCTGGAAATGGTTGAATGTGGGAGGGGGTGACCATATGGCTGGAGAGAGGCAGAGAAAAGGGCTGCTTCCAAGGATTAAGGGGGAAATCAGATCTGGAGTAATTTGGGTTGTTGGTGGCATATGTATGGTCAGACTCTCAAAGGCATGTTCAGTCAAGTCTAGCCCCATTCACACACCCGCCAACCAATGGTGGACTAATGCAATTGCCTTGTGTGGCAGCATGTGGTTGGCCTCAGAATAGGAATCAGCAAGGCTTTGACTCCTCAGGAACCAGCCCGCATTCATTTTGCACGAGTTCTGTTGACAATCTGCCCAGGGAATTTTAAATACTGGGGGAGGCCTAGAGCTTGAGATGCCTGGCATTACTATTTCTTTGCAGCAGTAGAAGCCAGAGAAATTTGGAAGTCCAATTCCAAATTGGGAGGGTAAGGGTGTCCCGGTCTTCAGCCTGCAATGCTTTGGCCCAGCCTCAGCTGGCTTAATTGCGAAGTCTCTGGTCAGTCTTGGGCTGTTGAATGAGGTTTTCTTCCACAGACTAAAAACCAAAGAACGAAATATCACCATCATTGCCAAAGTGAAAAAGGGGGTCTCTCAAATCAAATCAAGTCTCTCTCTATTTGCCCCCTCCAATTGTTCAACAACTCCATACAAACAGATCACAAAGGATCCTTCTGTTCTCTGTTGAGGAGCTCAACTCAACCCCATGTCCTGACCTGTCCTCTTCCCCTGCTCCTCACAGTCTTCCACTCAGCTGATATCCCAGCAGGCAATAACTGCTTTCTTTCTCCGAACTCCAGCAAGGGCCTTCTTCATTCTTTGCTTCCCCACCCCATTCCATTTTCTCTGGGTTGTCAGTGCCATGTTTCGGGGCTGTGAGTGTCAGTGTCAATGGGATAATGGACCCTTTCGCCCCGTGTGGCTCTGTGATGGCACAGTCAAGATGGGAACAGTGGAGACTTTGATTTGGGAGGTTAATCACAGCAGCCATTGATGTGGCCTTGAAGCACCATGGCAAACTCCCTTTCCCTGTCGCTGGGACCCTGTCTTATCTCATTCGTCTTCCAATAGGGATGCCTGTGGAGTCCTGCTGCTTGGCCCTACCATGTGGCAGCTGAAATGTCTCCAGCAGAGCTGGTTGGTAAGCACCGGAAGGGTATGGATGTGAAATGGCCTAGAGGGGAGATGTAAGAGGGCGATTGGGAGCCCTCTGAGGTATAGAAATCCCTGGGCTCTATCTCTGAGACTAGATAGCATGGATGTATGCAGGTTGCAAGTTGAAGTTGACTCTGAAAAATGCAATTTATGATGGATGTTTTTTTTTTTCTTCTGGGTCATTACTTGAAAGTAATCACTACCTGTAGTAATGCTTTGATTCAGGTGGTTTTGCTATGCCAACCTAAATATATTTGAATATTTGGAGCAAGACTCCTAAATTCTTCACTGATGGATGGATGGATGGATGGATGAACAGATGCATACATAGATACATAGATAGATACATGGACAGTTGCGTGTGTTTGTATGTGTACATGTAGAGTTTCCTTTGTCTCTAGCAGCTCCACCCTGTGCCATTGTCTTCTGTGAGTGCCTCTCAAGCTTCCTCCTGGGATTTCGGAATGTTGCTACATTTATTCTCTTTGCTTCCTTCCAGCTGTTGCCAGGAGGGAAGGGGTGAGAGAAGAGTTACTATAAATCCCAATAGTCCCTTGCTTCCTGCCACCACCACCACCCCCGCAGTGGGGGGAGATGAAACAGGGGAAAGAGGAGGAGAGACAGATGGCTTGATTTCCAGCCCAGATGTTGAATAAGTGGGTCCTCTTCCTTTCCCTGCTTTAGTAGGCAGATGGCTCCATTTTCTGGGTAATTCGAGGGGGCGATAAGAATATGTGTAAAGTAAGGCTGGGAATTCCACTACTGGAGCGAAGAGGGAGGAAAACAAATCACTCTCCCATTTGTGTGTTTAGACAATAGCCTGCAACAGAGGAATACTCAGAGTAGAGTCAGTGGGGAGAGGCCCCTCCACCAAATGCTCCCTTCTGAACAACATCCCTCTGTATGGTTTGTAAGAAAAAGCCAGGGAGGCTTGGTCTGATGTACTGTTGTTAGGTTTTTTGCACATTTGTGTTCCCATATCACCACTTATTGTATTGTGACTGCCTTCGAGACAAAGCTTGCCTTGCCTATCCTAGCCTCAGCTGAGGTTGTGAAACATCTGGGATTAGATTTAGTTTCCAGGGTTTTTTTTTAATCTCCACTCCCATTGATTTGCCTCTGGAGACCCTTTGTCTACAAAGAAATAAGAGTCGGGAAATGTTTAACTCCAATTATCACGTGCAGAAATCAAAGTAGAATCTGAGGTCCTCCCTGCTACTTGTTTTTCCCCTCAGTGGCTCTTCTCTGTGTCCTTCCTTCTTTGTGGCTGTGCTATGAACTCACAGAAGGAGGTGGATCATCAAGGGACTCTTAATCACCTTCCCCATCGCTAGATGCTGAAGGGTTGGTAGAGTGGGAAGTCCCATCTCTTGCTCTCCTCCCTCTCATCCCAGCACCTCAGTCTACCCAAATCCATGTGCTTAGCCCAGTAGGATGGAGTCTTTGGTTTCTGGTGACAAAATGCCTGAGGAAGGGATGAAGGAAGGTGAGGACAGAGAATGGTGGAAAGAAAGGCAGCATCCGGAGCCTGAATGATGCAGAAGCCTTGCAGCATTTGGCCTCCATTTCAGGCAGTAAAATAACCAGGTTATAGATTGCTGTAGCAGGGAGAAGCTGAGCCTTGGGAAGCTGAGGCAGATATATGGTGTGTCCCTGCTTCTTCCGTTTCTCCTCCTTCTTCTGCTGCTGTTTCTTTTTCTTGACATTGAATTGGGAGTCCGCAGTTTAAGTCTTTAACCTCAGTGTTTCTCAACCTTGGCGACTTTAAGTCCTGTGGAATTCTGGGAGTTGAAGCCCACAGGACTTAAAGTTGCCACAGTTGAGAAACATTGCTTTACCTGATGGTTAGTTTTAGCAGCAGTGTTGTGCGGCAGGGCTACCGTATTGATTTCCTAGCAATTTCCTAGCTGCTCCGAACGTAGTTTGCCCTAATGCATGTGCTACACAATGACTCGTCTTTGTAGCAACTTAATCCACCCCCAAGTTTCCAACGCCTACCTACTCACAGTAATCAGAATCCCAGTTCCCCTTGCGAGTATTTAGCTGACCTAGTAGAAAGAAAACTTCGTCTCTTTCAAATGTCATCAAATTGACAGGGTGTCTCTTCGGCACAAGTTAATCTGGTTTTACCAGCCTGTTAGGGGAGGAAGGATAGGGCTGTCCACACGGACTGTTTCGAGAATTTTTGTCGGCAGGATTTCACTGCCCAGTGAGTGAGGAGCTACATGCAAAATCCTGATCTGTGATAGCTTTTGGCAGACAGTGCAAACCCTACTCAAGAAGGGGGGGGGGAGGAGGAATCTGGAGGAGACAATATTCCTGAGGCAAAAAAAGGAGGATCCTCTTGGGATTAACTTCAGTCTGTCTAGTCTGGTGATTCCCGAATGACATGCTGAGCCACAATTAAATACGGTTGGAAGATTGGCAAGTTGCGAGATGCATACGCACTTAAAAATGACAAAGGCATCCTCAAGGTTAGCAAGGGGAGTCAGAATGACACAAGGAGTGTTGTGGTGTCTTGGGGCAAGCCCTATTCTTTCTCCATGTGCATCACGCATATGCTCCCAAAGGGCGGAGTTTACGGTGTGATGCTTTTGTCGCTGAAGGCCTGGAGACTCCCTTGAAAGGGGCCTGCAGTTTCTGAGCTCAAATGAGATTGTTGTGTCTCTGCTAGATTTTCTGGAACAGGCTCATTCCACTCTCTTTTCTAAATTAGGATGGTCCGTTATGTGGGTGGGACAGGCTTACAACTTAATCATCTCCACTTTGAGAAGGCTGCTGGTTGTATGCCTGTGTGAGTCAATGCTTGCATGTACCTCAGCAAATAAGAAAATTGCTTTAATAACAACTCAACACAGGAACACAACAGAGGAAGAAATCCACTTCCATGCGATGTGTAATGTTTATCACAGTAGGGTGGGAACAGCGCATATGACTAGATTACCACAACACACTAGATTGATTTGATTATTAAAGTAATCGATGTTCTAAGTTTGGACTACATACAACCATAAACCAACTGATCTAACTAAAGAATAACGAAGTTAACTGACCTTCGAGGAGAGGGGGCGGTCTATAAATCAATAAAATAAAATAAATAAAAATAAAGACCTGGTTGAACTCGAGCAAACACAGCTGGACTTGAAGTATTTAATTTTAAAATAAGCAATTGGAGGGCAGCAAAAGTGTCCACAGAGTCAGCAACTGGTTTATGTTATTAATTTTGGTCTCTGAATGTTGAATCTGGATATTGAAAGTGTAGATGGCTTGTACTTGGAGATTTCTTTCTCCCCTTTCATGAGTCTGGTACATAATTGTTGAGCCCCGAGCTGGTTGCAGCGATGTGATAGATTAGCTGAGGACATGTAAACCTCCTTTGATTTATTAAAGGATTGTGGTTTCTCAATCGGCCTTTCCCCTTTTCTGATTTTTTTTTTAAATGCCCATTTGGTGGCTGATTGTGGTAAGAGAGAGAAAAAATGAATCATAGCCTGTAGTACTCTGCTCCTCTATGACAAAGTATAAAATTATTTATTCACTCATGAATCTGCTACTGTGCCTTTTTGCTGCAGATGGAGGTTTTTAGGCGGCAAGACGATTTTGGTAATCAGACTGAAGTGTTTTGGAGCATATGCATTTGGAATGAAACTGGACATCTGCAGAGATGAGAGGAGGAATAGTGGCACCATGTGTCTTCCTACTTCTTGGAAGCCAAGCTATTGTAGGATCTGTGAATGAATGCTTTGGGAAAGTGCCAGTGGTCCTCCAGGGTCAGATTTGAAATGTCCTGATCTCTTTGGACCTACTGACTGTAGATTGTGGGAACTGACAATGGAATACAACTGAAGCGCCCAAGGATTGGGAAGGCTGGTTTAGGATGTTTGTGTTAATTGTTGCTCATTCCTTTTCTCCTCCCGTCTAGGATTTGGCCATGGTCCTAGGCCGCCTGTTGCTGCCGCTAATGGTTACACTGATGCTCCTGCTGCCCTTGTACCCAGCTGCTCAACCCTCTTCCTATCCATTTTTTGTGGTTCCCAACAGTACATTCAATCATTTGGCTCAAGCTCAGAGCACAGGGGGACTGTATGTGGGGGCTATCAATGCCTTGTATCAGCTGGACTCTGAGCTGAGGCTTCTAGGTTATGCTCGCACAGGGCCAAACCAAGACAGTCCCGAGTGTCTCCCTTTCCGTGATGTTCGTGAGTGTCCGCAGGCGCAACTGATGGACAACTCTAACAAGCTCCTCTTACCGAATGAGCGTGCCAGTGAGCTAGTGGTGTGTGGGCAGCTGTTCCAGGGGGTATGTGAGAAGCGAGCTCTGACGGATATCACCAAAGTGTTGTACCATCCTGAGGATCCAGGAGACAACCAGTTTGTGGCAGCCAATGAGCCAAAGGTTTCAACAGTTGGCTTGGTGGGGCAACACAATGACCGGGACTTGCTCTTTGTGGGTCGCGGACTGACAGCAAAGCTCTCTGGAGGGATCCCGCCATTTACCATCCGCCAGTTGGAAGGACCACAGGCCTTCTCCAATGAAGGAATGGGGAAACTGGTTGTGGGTGATTTCTCAGACTACAACAACAGCTATGTTGGTGCCTTTGCTTCTGATGGCTATGTCTACTTCTTGTTCTTTCGGCGTGGAGCAAAGGCACAGATGGAATATCGTACCTACCTCTCTCGGACCTGCGTAGATGACACCAACCTCTATTCCTATGTGGAGCTGCCTCTCGAATGCCAACATAGCCAAGGGCAAGCTTACAACCTGGCTCAGGCTATGCATCTAGCACCTGGTTTTGCTGGAAAAGACAAAACCCTCTTTGTTGTTTTAGCTGCTGGGCAGGGCTCCACTGCAGTTCCAACTGGGCGGACTGCACTGTGTTCCTACAGCTTGAAAGCAATTAATGCAGCAATGGAGAAGACGCGGCATCTGTGCTACACCACATCTGGAATAGGTGACAACAATGAAGAGGAGGCTGCCATTGAATATGGAGTGACCTCTCGTTGCAGCTCATTATCCAAAGTGAGTGACAGAACAGGAGTGACTCTACAGTTTAGGGGCAGAGGGTCAGTTGCTCCACCCCATGGTGGCTGTCTTCCAACCTTTTTGTTTTTCATGTTATTCATTTCCAGGAGTCCCCAGAGATTTACCCCTGTGGGGATGAACACACGCCTAGCCCCATTGCCAGCCGGAAGCCATTGGTGGCTGAGGCACTCCTGAGTACCGTGCCAAGATTGACAGCTGTGGCTGCTATGACAGAAACAGGCCATACCATCGCCTTCCTGGGAGATGGTGTTGGGCAGCTGCACAAGGTGAGTGCAATAATGGTAATTTCAGCTATGTTCTTCCTTTTCCAGCCTGGTTCCTTCAGATCTATGAGCAAACAAGTCTCATGGTTTGTCCAATACATCTGAAGGACGAAGGATGAGGAAGGCTATGTAAATTTAGGAGGAGGTGATGTTGGAGTAGAGAAGCTGGAGCAGTGGGAGTTGCATCTCCACTTCCAATTTATTCACTGGCAAATCACTGTTTCCAGAAGTGGGGGATACTACAGAATGGTTCAGTTTTGGGGACAAGGCACTTACCAAATATTTAAAAGCTATGTATGAATTTTTATTCTCTTTTAATTCTTGCAGTAGAGGTCATGTCATGCATGGTAATATATACAGCTGTTTTTTCTGAGCTGGTGCCCTCCAGATGTATTAGATTACAATTTCCATCATTCCAGCCAATATTGGACTGAAAGGAACCCTTATCAAAAAGAGGGGATGAAACTTTATTCCCAGATAGGACTTCACTAGCTTGGGTTCCTAACATTGTTGGCCTGATGTGCAGAAACAGCTTTTGACTCATGTTCTTATTTACCCCAAACCATCCTGGTTTTCATACACCAGTACACATTGGTGTATTTCTTAAACTGGCAAATGTTGTAAACAATTATCTACTAAATCTACTAGGATAGAATTGCTAAGTTTCATAATGTAGGATTGGTCACGTAAATCTTTATGCAGAGTTGTTTCTCTCTTCAAGTAACAAGATGTATGAAATGAGTAGGACTGTAGATGATGGTTTTTTAAATTGGGAAATCCATGTTTGTGATATTTTAAAGTCAGATGGAGGCACATTGGGAAATCCAATATATCAAGGACAAAATGCAGCATCCTGCAGGGTTTATTTGTTTTTCCCATTGGTTAGAGAAGTAATCCTGTATTGCTTAACTAAATCTACACAGACAACAAATTCAATTACAACACCTTTGCTACCTGCAGAATTCAACTTTTCTGAATGAGAAATTAGGCTTATTTTGAAACAAAACTAGACTTTCGGTTTTAGGTATCACAAGGATTGCTTGGTCAGGAATGTCTCCCCTCCCTCTGTGACTCAACTTTCTGTAAATTAATGACCAATAATGTCTTTTACATGCAAGGTTGATTTGGCTCAGACTCTTGTGAAGCAAGATTTGGTCTGATTTGTTTTAATTGTATGTTTCAAAATATTTTAAATTGCAAGTTTCATGTGTGCTGTGCCAGCTCTTTATTTGAAGGCAGACAGTCTCTCCTCTCCAGACTGGGTCTGAAATTTATGATTGAGCTGCAATTAAGACTATTGTGCTGCTATGTTAGAAAGGTGGTCTACATTTGTAGTACTTGCACTTAGTTGTACTCTCTTGTACCAGCATTAACCTCACCCATCTATTGGTGGAGTGCAACTATGCAGTACCAGCCACACTCCCAAAAATTTGGGCAGAGTCAGAACAAAAAGGTGTATGGAGACAACCCCAGAGAAATGGATGGATCTGATTTGCTCCCATGTATGTGGTACTTTTCCCTTTCATTAAAAAAAAAAATCTTTTGTCAGCAATTTTAGAGAAACTCTGCAGTTAGGGATTAGGGTGTATAAATTCTGTACACTGCAGCAAGTCGTGTTTTATAATAACAATAGCTAAAGGTATTTATCTACCATTCATTAATGATACTGCTGATTTCTGAAAGGATAATCCTAATAATAATTTTCAGTACTCTTTTGCTCAGAATAAATAAGTTCAGAATTCTTTATTTTAAATTTATTTTAATTTTATTTTATGTCCACTAATTCTAACTTTTAGGGAAACATAATTGGAGAGATTTTGCATAAAACTTGCAAATATTATCTAAGCAGCCCTGGAAATGGATATCCCTCAAAGCCATTCCTTTTTCTCCCCCTTACAGTGACCTAGATCTTTGCTTCCATGGCTTCTCAGGTAGGGATTCTTTCTCTAGGAAAAGGAAGGTCCTTTGTGTATATCAGGGGTAGTCAACCTTTTTATACCTACCGTCCACTTTTGTGTCTCTGTTAGTAGTAAAATTTTCTAACCGCCCACCGGTTCCACAGTCATGGTGATTTATAAAGTAGGGAAGACAATTAAATTTTTTAAAAATGAAAGTGCTTCAGTATCAGACAAAACCCCTACCGCCCACCATGAAAGCTGGAACGCCCACTAGTGGGCGGTAGAGACCAGGTTGACTATCACTGATTTAGAGCTTTCATTTCTAACAGTGGTGTAAAAGAGAACATTTTGGCCACTATAGTGAACCAGATAGGATCATTAACTTTGAAAGTTTTAGAGAAGGGGTGTCAAACTGGCAGCCTGCGGGCCAGATGCATCATGCACATGCCACACCTACCCCAGCTCCACAAAGGGGGGGGAAATGTCACACTATGTCATGTGATGGCAATGTGACACGGTGAGTTTAACATTAACATTAATAGAGTTGGAAGGGAGCTTGCAGGTCATCTAGTCCAACCCCCTGCCCAAGCAGGAGACCCTACATCTGCCTCTACCTTAATGCAATACAATACAATAACAAAGTTGGAAGGGACCTTGGAGGTCTTCTAGTCCAACCCCCTGCCTAGGCAGGAAACCCTATACCATTTCA
>JAPKID020006129.1:0-10793 GCA_026931265.2 Tropidonophis doriae | reverse complement strand
GAAGTTGTGTTGGATAAATTTTTCACCTTGAGCTATTTGAAAAAGTAATAGAGATAGAAATAAATAAATATATAGATAACAACTTTCAAAGAGTTTCAATAGAATCTATTCATAATGTTCAAGATCAGCAATAATGTACATGTCAGCCTTATCTGCAAATAAATGCACGTCCCTAGGCTGTATAGTATATGGATATGTTTTTCAGTGATAATAAGCAGGCCCAATTGGGGCATGAGCAAATTATGTCCCAGTTTAATCTGGTGGTTAAGGATCTGGCCTAACATCCAGGAGACTAGTCCCTGGTCCTAGTTCTAGTCCTGCCTTAGGCATGACAGCCAGCTGGGTGATCTTGGGCAAATCCCCCTCTTTTTAGCCCAACCCAACTCACATGATGGTTGTTGTAAGGAAAATAGGAGGTGGAAGGAATACTAGGTATGTTCAACCACCTTGAATTATTTATAAAAATAAAAAAATAAAAAATAAAATAAAATATAATATAATCAAATAATCAAATCAAATCAAATCTACACTGGAGTCTAACCTCTGAAATGGAAAGATTGGGGAGACCACTATGTGACTCTAGATTTTTTTGGTATATCTGGCTGCCCTCTAGTAGTTGATCAATTTTTTCCCATCCCATATGCTGCTTTCCTAACATACTTGAGGGCATTTATCTGAACTGCCTTATGGTTTCTTTGAAAAACTTTTCCTTGCTAATGATTTAAAGCAACTTCCAGTGTCACACGGCCATCATTGAGATGATATAAACCCTGTCTTCATTACCATTATGGTAGTACAACAATGATTGAATGATGCTAGAAAACGCTATAAATCCCTAGTGAGGAAATGGCATGAGAAAGGGCTTTTTCTTCTGTAGCACGCCTTCTTCTGTCTGGATCAGGGATGGATTGCTGCCGGCATTACTGCTGGCTCGCTTTGCATGTACATGCACCGTGCATTGCTTGCACATGCGCAGAACATTATAAAATGACTAAAAAACATGCCGGCAACAGCATGGGAAACTGGGGAACTGGTTCAGGGGTGTGGCCAGCCTGCCGACCCTACTGGTTCAGTGACCCAGTCACAATTTCCACTACTGGTTCGCCCGAAATGGTTTGAACTGGTAGCAACCCACCTCTAGTCTGGATGAACATTAGATAGCACCAAAAACTTGTATGTTCCACTTCTTTGCTTCCACCTGAATTTCTGCAATCCTGTTACAGGTAGTCCTTGCTTAGTTGCTTAGTAACGATTCAAGATTACAATGGTTGTCAGAATCTGGGGATGGAGTTAAAAGAGGGATCAGCTTAGAATCTGTACATAGCCACAAGCAAACTTAAGTCTAACTCCATTCCATTGATCCCTATCTGACTTCTGACAAAGCTAACCATTTGTTGAGAACATTTCTGTGCATAGGTGTGAGTAGCAATAAATCTGCTTAATTGGACCTTCACGTGAGACCTGACCTTTCATGCCCAAAAGGACCCAGAAAAGGTACTTACAATCTGGATTCAAACTTTCCATTTCAACCCCTTTGCATGGTCACATGTTTACATTTTGGATGCTTGGCAACTAGTCCACATTTATGGACTTTTATAGCATCTTGAGATCATACGGCTGTGATTTTTGCTTCCAGCAAAAAAAAAAAAAGTCCATTGTGAATAATGAGTACTCATCACTGTAGCATTTACTTAACAATCACATCACTTGCTTAACCACCATGAAAAGTTGTAAAATCAGGTAAGTCACATGATGACTCACTTAACAACCAGTGACTGTAATTCCAGACTCTATTATGGTTGCAAGTCAAGGACTAACTGTATATATAGTAGACCTACTGATATCTTCTAATCTAGTGAATAATGTGTCTAGTATAAACCACCCATTTAATTCATCTCTTTCTCTCCCCACTGCAGTTTCATACTTTATAAACATATATGTCATGACTTAATGCAAACTCTCTTTTCTGCTTTTCCCCCCAGTGCAACTGTTTCAGCTGTTGTTGCTGTTTTTAAAGAAATCTACCTGGAAGATCCTCCCCTATCCTTGTTTCGAAATATGCATTCTATTCCACTAAACTCAAAACCAAACAAGATTCTTAAAATTATTTCTCTTGCTAGATGACTAAATAAATCCCCCCCCCTACTACTTCCTCTCCCAAATCCCTTATCTTAAAAATAGACGGTTCAGGAGGGAATAGCACTCAAACAAACTGCTATTACTTTTTATTTGTCTTGACAAG
Source organism: Tropidonophis doriae (assembly GCA_026931265.2). Taxonomy (NCBI): domain Eukaryota; kingdom Metazoa; phylum Chordata; class Lepidosauria; order Squamata; family Natricidae; genus Tropidonophis; species Tropidonophis doriae. Next base: position 8,551 of record JAPKID020006129.1, on the reverse strand, counting down.
AGGCACATTGGGAAAGGGGCAGAATATGAAGTGAGGAGGGGGGGAAAGAGAATGTACAAAACCTAACACACTATCCAAGTAACACAGAGCATTTCTTTTATTGCAAAAGCCTGGTGGTCTGATTGTTGCTAGGAAACCTTGAAAAGAATTAATCAGGGAGACATGAATGCCACAAAATCAGGCACTGCACAATGTGTTACCAGAGAGAGGAAGGAACATGGAGGAAGAAATGAAATTGACAAATAGTTGGGACACATGTATGGATTTAGTTTTAGTAAACACAAAAGAGTATATAATCATGCATCCTCTGCTCTGAAAGCTTCCCAAGTCCAGAATATGTTGAATATCATCCAAAACATCTAAGTTAAGGACAGGTAGGTGGCAGAGTTCCTGTCCAAACCCTGGGACAGAATAGGATGAATGTCAGGCTCAAGACCCAAGAGGTTACTGTGGAATCTAAGTCAAGATCTCTATTCATTTACACCTAATAGACAGAATCTCACCAGACTAAAGGTATAACCTTTTAACCTAATATATACACTAAGAGATTTTAGTGTGTGACTACCTCCTTCATGCTCCCCCCACTCCGAAGTTTAGGACTGTGCAGTTTCTTATTCTGGACTTCTGCCTGGAATGTACTTCTTTCTCCCTGGAAAACTTCAGTGGTCTTCCTGGGATTCCTCCATCCACATCAGAGGCATATTCCATCAAATAATCCTGTCTTAAAGTAACCAGAGTCCACCAAAGAAGTGGAAGAGCTCAGGGGAAAAATCAACGGTGATTATTAGAAACAAAACCATAGGACAGAAGATTCTGGATTCCAGTTAGCTCTTCTTTCCACATCAGGTGGTATATACAGGTAGTGTTGCTTGTTAGTGGCAGTATAGAGATTAGTGTTGTAAATATGCAAGGGGAATGTCTCTACTGCTTTTTTTTTAATAGTGAAGATCCTGGTTATGTTCAAGTTAGAAGATCATGAAACAGTAGAAGGGAGATTTTTATCTACCTGAATGTGATGAGTTGAGGATGAAAGAAGATGTCTGGATGGATTATGCATTTGATTTATACTCCTTCTACCTATCTAGTCTGGCAAATATAGCAAAATCAAGTGAACAAAAGTAGATTTAAAGAAGTAAATTAAAAGAAATGCTTAAAAAACAGCCCAAGGGAGGCCGTTTTTGCCCTCCTGGAGGCTTGAGGAAAGCCTCTGGAGCCTAGGAGGGCCAAAAAAAATGGGCCTCTCAGAAGTTCCAGAAGTCTGGAAATGGGCTTTTTTCCAGCCTCTGGAGCCCAGAGAAGGCTGTTTTCGCCATCCTGGAGGCTCGAAAAAAGCCTCCGGAGCCTGGGAAGGGGGAAAACACCCACCACCGTCCTGGTGCAGGAGGCTGAGTAGGCCTCATCTACCATGGCCATGCCCACCCAGCAACAGGGCAGAGAACCGGTTGCTAAATTTTTTGAATCCGACCCCTGCCTGGAGATAAGAACTGCTTCCACTCTTTTGGCTGAGGGTATTAAAACTTGGTTCTGCTGATTGGGTTGGGGCCCTGAGGGGGATGCTCACACTGGAAGTGGTTGACAAGGTAAGAAGTCCTCCTCCTTATCCCATCTATCTCCCTGGCTCTGATTTTCTGCAGTTTTTTTTTTATCATGTTCACTGTTTTTTTTAAAAATAACTGGTCTTCTGCTTATCTTTTTATGTTCTGTAAGATGCCCAGAGTTGCCGTATCAGGGAGATGGCTGGTATATAAATTTAATTAACAAATTAACAATTTTTTAAAAAAAAAATCCAAAGTTGTTCTTGGAAGTAACAATTCTAATTCTGGATACAGCTTGGCAACTCTACAGCATCTGCACTGAAGATGCCCTACTTAAAATGGATTCTGTTCTTCCACACTATGAAAAATATGAATTTGACCATTAAAATAATCAAATCCCTTTCTTTTTTTTCTTTTTTTTTTGGGGGGGGGAACGTCTTAAAATCTCTGCTTGTTTTGTTTTCACAGAGGAAATCCATTTTGTCTCTTTACAATACTTGAGAATGTTCTTCCACTGATGGAAATAATCTTCTAACTACCCAAGTATTTCCTGTTATGACCTGGCCAAAGACATTGGGGAACAACTTTATAATATATAAAGCAGATTAAAATAGCTTTGAAATAAAACGGAGGCCAACAAGACTACTTAATCACACTATAAGGAACCATTAAAAAGGTTTCACCAGGCGCCATAAAGAACCAAGGTACACACTAAACAAGCTTCAATGGGCTTGAAATGTCATAATAGTGTTCCATCGTCATTTGGTTTCTGGCCATAATTCACAGGGCTGGCACTATCGTCAAAGTTCAACGCAGCTTTAAAGTTTGGTACTTGGGTCCTTTAAGGATCAGTTTCTTCCATAGATTATTCCCATGCTTCAACCACTACTGTTTCCCAGTGTCAACAAATGCAACCTCACAAGAATGGCTCTCACCTTGTCAAAGCTTTTGCCAATGCTTATTCCACATGTGTGTATTGTAAAAACATGGCTTTTCAAAATCATCAGTTAAAGCGAACTGTAAAGAGGAAGATAACTTTATTCATATCACCTGGCCCTCAAACCACATGGAAGTTTGAAATGTAAAACCAGCACTCTGAATTCAATATCTCCTTCATTCTCCCCGCCAACCCCCCTCCCTTAAATAAAGAACATAGGAAGGGAAAACCAGGGCAGATGATAAACATAATGTCCTGTTGAAGGTAATGAACCTTGTTTCTCTGCTGGATTACTGAATGTTACCTGTCAGAAACAAGGCTGGGCTTGGTATTAGATGGTGTGTGCAGACCATAGACCAGGGGTGTCAAACTCGTGATCTGACATATAGCAACTTTTTTCTTCTTTGCTAAACTGGGGGTGGGCCTGGCCAGTGCATGATGCTTCCGACCCATGGGCCATGAGTTTGACACTCCTGCCATAGACCATGAGGCAGTCATGAATGAGAGGTGACCAAATGCCTACAAGAGGAAGAGAGAGAGAGTAAACCAGATCTTATTTTCATTCATTCAATCATATGCTATTCTTGGAGACTTCCCGGAGTGGTACCTGCAATTTTCTTCATGGATGTTTTCAGAAAGTGTTTTGCCCTTGCCTCCTTCCTAAGGCTGAGAGTGACTGCCCAAGGTCACTCAGCTGACTTTAGTGTCCAATGCAGGACTAGAAAGTTCTTGCTTGATGCCTTAGTCACTATACCAAACTGGTTCTATAAACAGATTATAAACTGTTATATAAACTGGATAATAAGCCCTCCCTGAAAATATTGCAACACAACTGCAGCCATGAGATGCTCACAATTGCTGCCTCCTACACCTCAAAAATAGTAAGACCTCCCTGAAAATAAAGCCAAGTGCTTTTTTCAGAGGTCAAAAGAAAATAAGACCCTGACTTATTTTGGGGAAATCATGGTAAACAATGATCAAAGACAGAAGAACAAGGGAGCTAATTTGGAAATTTCTATATTTCTAACTGTTCAATTGTATATATTTCCTACTACTGAATATCCTCCAGGACCAAGATCTTTGTTTTAAATATATCTGATGCACATCTTTGATGCACATCTTTGGAAGATATGACAAGGAGATGGTCATCCAAAGTGTTAATGAAATAGAGAGAAAAAAATCTATTTTCTTCTTTCAACAAATTTTATTTCTTTTATTTCCTACACCAGAGCATTGGAATTTTCCATCCTGATATAATTGCATTAGAACTCAATATGTAACCATTGGCAGTATTCATGGAGGCTGATAGGAGTTGGAGTTTAACATCATTTTAAAGGCCACAAGTGCCTTAATGTCAAACTATAGTATCCTTATTAAATTAATTTTATACATATTAAAAATCTTTACCAGCATCATTTCCATAAAACAAAACTGCAGCATCCAATAGAAAGCCTGTTTTAAGGACATACTAACTACAGAAAGATTCTACTTTCCAAGAAATCCTGTTTCATTAGATAATAAAGTGTACAGTTTGTGTTCCAGTCTTCTAAAGAAGAAATGGTAAAATGAAGATGGCTGTGCTAAAAGCCAACAACTGAGCTCCTCCTGTTCCGCCGCATGCTCAAAACACATCTTTTTACACTGGCTGGCCTGACCTGAAGACTGCCTTCTTTTAGTTAGAGTAGTTTAGTGACGTGGGTTTTAAATTTTAGTCGGGTAAGGGTTTTTTAGCTTAGATATTGGGGTCTTTTAGCACAGGAATACCTTTATTTAATACACTTTTAAATTGTTGTATGTAAGTGACTTTTAATGTGCCTGTGCACCGCCCCGAGTCCCCTTCGGGGCAGAGGGGGCGGTCTATAAATCCGAAAAATAAAATAAAATAAATAAATAAATAAATAAATGACTGCAATGGAAAAAAGACAGGACTTGACCTCACCCCAAAGTGTTCCAGAAAGTTGCAGAACTTGGACAATTTAAAGCTGTAAGAGATGAGAGAATAACCATCTTAATCAAACAATGGTCAACACTGACACTGATGTCTATATTTCCTTTTCTAATCATTTTTTTGAAATTGCTTGTTAACTGCTTTTTACCTATTTAGGAGTCTTTAGATTAATGAGCCTGGAAACACTGGGTGAGTTTCTTTCAATTCTTAATGAAATAATTTTTAAATGCAAATTTAAAGACTTACTTTAAAAAATTGGGGAGGAAGAGGAACAGCAAAAGAGTGATTAGAATTTTGGTTTTGGAAAGTTACAAATTGACTAAGGGTCCAGATAGAATTGAAATAAGATTTTGGAATTATGAAGAATTATTACTATAGGAAAATCTTTTATTTAAAATTCATTTTAAAAAGCATGATGATGGAACATTGAAAATTGGACACTAGAGAAACTAGAAGGAACAAAAAAATCACAATTAAATGGAACATCACTTAAATGTGATATAATACAGAATAGAGAATAGAGCAATAGAGAATATTAAAAGATATTTTTAAACAATGAATCCAGAAGGTTATTCTTTTTTTATTTTAAGTCTGTCTTCCTATATAAACAGACTGTTCATAGAAATTGTTATGGAAGAAGGTTTGCCTTGACAAAACTGAGACTGATCTAAAAGTAGATTTAATAACAACAATTTACCTAAATAATATGGAAAAAGATACTATACTGATATTACACACAAATATACTGTGCATGACTCATGTCATAGTAATTAAAAGGAATGTACAACTAACAAACAAAAAAAAAAGATTTGGATAATTTTCTATATTGGATTTATAAGAGAAGCTGTTAAAACTGAAAAAAGTTGTGAAAAAGGACAAAAAAGAAAATTAAAAAAAATCAAATTCAAAGGCATTATTTGAAGATCAAGGTTGTTAAAAGTAAAAGGAACTGATATAAAGTAGATTTATTTCATTGAGGCTAAAATAGATATGTTGTTATCTCTAGTAATACTTAATAGAGTTTTGCTAACCAGGACTGAAAAGATGATTGAGAATAGAAAGAAGAGATTATTTATTTTAAGAGAAAGGGATGTTATTAAAATTGTTTATAATTGTGATGAAGAGGAAAGACGTTCACATAGTTAAGTTCATAGCTAGGTGTCTCAGCTAGAAACTATATCTCTATATCTCTATATCATCTCTATATCTGTATCTGCATCTATATTTATTTCTATCTGTTAAGGTCTCAGTCTACATCTATATTTATTATCTGCATCTACATCTATAGAATCCATACCTATCTATCATCTGCATCTATATCTATATCTATCAGTGATGGGTTCCTACCAGTTCGGACTGGTTCGGCTTAACCGGTAGTGGTATGCTCACCTGGGTTTCTGGAACCAGCAGCAACCCAGGCCTGCCACACCCCCGAACTGGTTCCCCGGACTCTTCTGCCATTGCCGGCATATTTCTGCAGATGCACAGAACAATTTTCAGTCAACTGGGTATGTGCAGCAATGCTTGGAGAGTGGGCACGCGAGCAAAGCGAGCAATGCATGAGCAAAACACCCTCTCAGTGAACCAGTAGTAAAATGGTTAGGAACCCACCACTGATTTATATCTATATCATCTATATCTATTATGTAAATCTCTATGTATATGTGTATCTACATCTATGTCTATATCCATATCTATCTATCTATCTATCTATCTATCTATCTATCTATCTATCTATCTATCTATCTATCTACTCTATCATCTATCTCTATATCACTATCTAACTCTCTGGTATCTTATCTATCATCTATCATCCATCCATCCATCCATCTTCTATCATCATACTTCTATCTATCTATCTATCTATCTATCTATCTATCTATCTATCTATCTATCTATCTATCTATCTATCTATCTATCTATCATCTATCTATACATAGACACACACACACACACACACACACACACACAGTGCACATATAACTGAACACTTGCTTCAGATATCTGAGAAACTAATTCTTCCAGTGCTCAGCTCATATGCAACAATTACCTGAACATCCACAGTAAAAAAAAATCTACAGGAAAGATGAGTTTACTTAACTTTCAGTCTATTTCAAGAGAGGATAAATATACTGCATTATTTATTGGAAAAAGAAACACTGTTTAAAGCTACAGGTTCTGTCACAGGAATTCATTTATTCAAGGCATTTTGCACCTGTGATTTTACCTAGAGTTTACATTGAAATTCTATTTCAAGCACATACGAATGAGTTAATATAGATTTCTCCATAAAGTGAGGAAACTCTTCAAAATTCAGTCTGGGGAAACTTTGTCCAGACCTAGCAGTAATTAGGTCACAGAAACCATTGAGTTTTATTCAGCACCAATGTGTACTTTTTAATTCCCCTTAATGCATTAGACCACATTGCCATTAACTATAAAAGCAGAGCTGATTATAAATTTAAATGTCCAAGAAAAAAAATTATTTCGATTTGTTTCAGAAGGAAAGTGCATGAGCAGGTAACATCCAGCTCATATTGCTAAAATACTTAGAAACTTGTGTTGTAAATGTACTATCCTGTACTATCACATAGCAAGAAGAACTGATGGCAGGTAGACCAGGGCAGCCCTAGAATGGATCCCACTTGATAGAAAGCATCCAGGAAAGAGATCTAAAACAAGATGGATCAATCACATCAGCAAATATCGCAGGCCCAATGGGCAAAATAAAGCACAAGACCGTCTAGGTTGCAAACATGTGGAAGAGGCCTTCATCCTGCCGTGGATAGACAATGACTAAGATTATGATGATCCTGGAGGCCATATGTGCATATAGTAATACGGTTTAAAGCTACAACTTTAAAAGAAAAGATTTTTATTGAGTTATAAAGCATTATAAAATACAAAATACAAAAGTAAATAGAAGAACAGTGAGTGGGGAGGAGATAGAGGGAAGGGAAGTGGGGAACGATAGGAGGAAAAAAGAGAAAGAAGCATTGACTTCTGACTCTGTTACAGTAAAATAAGGCATTAACTTCAAATCACAGCTTTTTGCTTTTCCATAATAGAATGGACAAATCATTGCCATAAAGATCTATCAGTCTAATCTGTAAAACCCAAAGTCAGAGTTACATCAAGCATGAAGTTCAGAAGTGGTTTCCACATGGAAACAAAAGTACTTCTGTTCTTTTCTTTAATCAAAGTGGTCATTTTTGCCATTTCAGCCAACTCTATCAACTTCTGCAATCATTCTTCCAAGAAAACGAATCGAAGTGTCCTTCCATTTTTGTGCATACAAGTCTTGCTGCTGTCACAAAGTTCCATTTTTTTCCTCCAGTTCTTTTTCTATTAGGCCCAAAGGAAAAGTTCTGGTTTCATGTTTATCTCCGTTTTCAGATCTCCGTTTTTACTGTATTAAAATATGAAGCATAATCCTTTTTTTTTTTTTTTTGCTTTATCACATGTATTTTAAAGCTACAACCAATCCTGCTATTCAGGATGAGTCTCTTTGATAGACTCTGAGCAATGTCTTGAGATTATGACCATCTCCTTTTCAATACGACTGCTTTAGTGGTGGGTAATTCAAAAATTTGTAATTCTGGTTCTGTGGGTGTGGCTTGGTGGGCATGGTAGGGGAAAGATACTATAAAATCTCCATTCCCTCCCGATCATCTGGGACTTGGGAGGCAGAGAAAAGATGGGGGCAGGTCTAGTCAGAGGTGGTATTTACTGGTTCTCCGAACTACTCAAAATTTCCACTACCAGTTCTCCAGAATTGACCAGAACCTTTTTTCTGCCTCTACCTCTGCACTGCTTGGTTGAACATTTTGGGTTAAAATAGACTCTCTTTGGTAGAAACCAATGAACCAAGCAAACAAAATCCCCAAACTCTACACTCTAAATTTTATAACTGACTTGTTTAACAGTTCATCATAAATTGTCTTTAGTCACAATTGTTGATTCCTGCTTAATGGCATGTCAAGAAGTTTGAACCCAGATCTTATTCAGTCTTCTTCCTGGCACTGGAGGAGAATGAAGAGCGAAAGAATTGTGCACCTTATTTATTTATTTATTTATTTATTTATTTATTTATTTATTTATTTATTTATTTATTTATTTATTTATTTATTT